>CM043115.1:26495842-26807698 GCA_023701765.1 Hylyphantes graminicola | reverse complement strand
AGTTCTTAGAATTGTGATGAAGATGCATGGAAATATAATATAGTGTTGTTTTTATTGTCTGAGGTTTTAAATCACAATAACTGGTTATTGCGCACAATATTTTAGTCTGGATAGCAAATCATTTATAATTTCTGTTTCTAATGTTGATAGATAGGGGCGTTGGGGTAACTATGAGTTTACCTATTAATATAATCCTATGAGTTTACACAAATTAATGGGATATAAAAATTTTTTACTCTGCTGATTTCAGTTTTAAAGCCAGGGAACAGATGGTACACATAATATATAGAATATAATTATTTTTTTGCTGAGTTTAAATGTTTTGATAGAAGAGGGTAAATATAATTCGTCCTTTGAAGGTGGTCTGGGAACTTTGGCGTTTGCATGCTTATAAAGCACTGAGTCAGTAAAATACAGTTTTTTTTTAACTTTATCTAGAAACCTCTATTGATTCCGATTTTCAAAGAGGTGTTAGTATCACATAACTAAGTATGAGTAATCTGTTTGTATAAAGCATCGCTATTACCGTAGTTCCCACTGCCATAGAGTTTTCCCGCCATCTATTACCATAGCTTTCCTCATATGCTTTTTAATCGTATTGAATAGCTTACTAAAATATGTTTTTGAGCGGAAAAAATAATTTAGCGACATCCGACGTAAAATTTTCAATAAAAAGATGAAAAAATGTCTCTGCACCTATGAATGAGTTTCAATCCAGAAGTGCCACCAAATTCTTTTTAGTTTAATAGTTTATCAATTAGCTTTAATTAACACAATGTTATATTGGGTCGAAGTATCTCTATGTTACTATTTACTTAGTTAGAAGATATACTGTTCGTTATGTTAGATTTAAAATACATTGAAATTATGCTTCCCAGTTGGATTAATAAGCTCAAATATAAGAAAGGATAAAATCGTTCTTTCTCCGTTGTTAGTTAATGTCACAAATCCGATTACTAAGTTGATTCGTAATATATCACCTACTTTCTCCTTTTTTAAAAATTCGAAATAACATAATAAATAAAAAAATGAAAAGTACTGACATTGTGGAGATGTCGTCCGCCGGGATCTTGTAAAACCCTCTACCAAATTACGGCTTTATGCGGTTCCGATTTCCATTTTAAAAAATGGTTATTTGTTTTGTTAGAGTAGGTAAAGAAAACGTAGAATTCTATAGTTTCATTTCTTTAGTTTGTAAGCTAGTCTAGTCGTTTCTAAATTACGAAGCCAATCACTAATACCTCTCATGTAGCTATAGTGCGATGATAATTTAACCTAATCTAACTTAACCACATGTAACCTGGTAGCAATATCGTACGATGTCATGACATTGGACAACTTTGAATTTCTTGTGCTCTAACTACTCTACACGAACTTTTGTCGTTGAATTTATAATAGTGCATTTCGTTGATATTATGTAAATTCCAGAACTTGAAGTAAATTTATTACTGAAGTTTAGTTATGTAGCTTCAGAAAATCAATGCAGAGGCTTCAAAATGTAATTTAGAGAAATGGAGTTTGCGTTAACTCTTACACAGAAGCTCATAAAGTGTTAATTTCATTAAATGTTTGATGGGTTGTCCATGTGAAGTGTTTAAGTGCTATTGATTATTTAGTGCAATAGTCAGTTGCGGTAGCAATGCAGATGTCTGGAAATATTAATTTTATTGCTTATTGTGATGGGTTTTGGATATTTGGTACAGATTTCGATTACCAACGCTTCGGATTTTTGTATCATGGTCAACCAAACAGGTTGGTTGGTAGACACATTTTTTTCAGACTTGTGTGCTTGGTCAGAGACCCGCTTATAAAGCTTCGTCAAGTTTGACAGACTCAACATACACACATGCGTGACAGAGGCTGCCGTCTATCGCGCGCCACCTCCACAATTTAGACATGTCCCTGAAGGCAATCACACAGGTCCTCCCATTAACTGGCACCCTTTGGTACCCTGAAGTGTTCGGACGTCAAACTATTTACGGAATTAACCGTGCATCATAGAATTATATAACCCATATGATTGATGCTATATTTAGCGTCATTGAATATCTTTAATGTTTACTTCAGTTCAATAGTATCAGGGAAAATATACATATTTGGTAATATTTTAAATTCATAGACCGCGACTTGACCTAAATTCCATTACTATCATTATCAATATTGGATACCAATTATTATCATTAATATTTAAGTCTGATTTTAGACATACAACGCAGTGTATCTTTTTACTTAGCAATATATATAACCTTAACCAATTTGACTATTGCCTAAGTAGTACAGTATATTGCATATCATCTGCCTCATTTGAATTAAACTTCATTTAATTTAGCCCGAATATATCTCAGAAAGTAAGATAATGCTCCCTGTTTTTGCTTTTGGAAAGATACCAAAGCCCACATTCTAAATATTTCTTCGTCTGATCTACATTTCATCTCTGTAACAGTCACAGTAGAAAGCTAATGGAGCATTCTTAGAATAATTTGAAAGGATTATTCAATCTTCCTAAATGGCACAAACGAAAACTTTTACTACAGATTTAATTGTGCTGCAGTTAAGGGGATATTTCAGATGGAGGAAACAAAAATCTTTTGAAAGTTTAATAAATTGCTATTTATAAATATATTTTGACTTAAAAAGGAAATATAATACGAAGTAGCTTTTAGCTCTTCAAATTAAATTTTTCTTTTCAGGGCCAATTTTGAAGGCGATTTTTTCTTTTCAGGAATGTTTTGTCTTTAGTATTTCATTTCATCCAATTTGTGTAAAAGCAACGGTTATCAAATACAAGAAAAAGAATATTCCCTTTTAGCCAAAATCACGTAATAATACTTTGATTTAAATTATTCTTCAATTTATTTTCTCCATCAAAATCACTTAAAAAAAGTTTCGATTTTTAGATAAAATTCAATTAACTACATCTGGGAGATCTTAGAAAATAATGTTTTAGAATCCGTATATTTAACTTGTTATCTTAATGGTACATATAATCAAATCATTTTTGGCCAAAAGTGCGTAAGAGCAACTTTTCAAAATTATTTTGTAAGTTTAACTAGAAAGTATTAGACAAACGAAGTCTTTAGTGCGAGATAATTATGTAATACAAATTCAGTAGCACGTAAGATTAATTTTAAAAATTTAAATTTTTTTGTATTCGATAATGAAGATGTTAATGGCATTCACAAATGGGTTCTACGTCAAACCAGGTTTTTCCCGTATTTTACATGCACCAGTCTATATTACAATAATCTTAAAATAAAAAATATATAATGAATAAATTTTTATTCACACTGTACTTTTTTCATTCGGAAATCATTTTAGAACCAATTCTACAAAAATAAACCTAATTTTGAATTTTTGAAAAAGTATGTAATTTGAATTAAATTTAATTTTAATTTATGCAGAAAAACAACCATATAAAAATTAAACCAACCAAACCCCATTTCCAAGCCATTCAGAATTCTAATGGGTAAAGTGAAAAGAACGGAATCATTTGATACAAAAAAAATCCTGCTTGAAAATATAATCAATAAAACTCAATTCGTAATTGAAGTATTTAAACGTTAATCGGTCACTGACTTGTATAATATGAACAACAAACAAAGAAAGGATTACCCTGTATGTAAAAACTTCGTAAATAACAAACTTGCCTTTTTAAAGAATGATAAACTCAATTTGTATTACCAATCGTGTAACAAATGCAAGACTTTTGGAGAGATCGGTATAATCGTTTAGCTGCATTTAGCAAATGTGTTATTTTTAAATTTGAGCTGAAAGCTTAAGAGAATGAAAAACTTAAGAGAATGAAAAACTTAAGACTATCCTAAAAAATTCTTATTCCTACTCATAAACTATTTTTCCGTCATAACAAAATATTGTAGACTGACCAGTGAGTGAACAGGCCCCAGTGAATGAACATTTGGTAAATATAATTAAAAAATAAGGATTGAAAATCATTCCACTAGATGGATTGACAACACTGACTTCCTTCCATCTAGTAGGAAGCTATCTGATATATGGTAGGTGGTCCTGGTCATTATGTCCTGGTGTTTAAGCCCCTTAAACGTTCATTCACTGGTTAGTGTACCCTACACACAAAGATTATCGAAAACTCTTTTTTCAATGTAATATTATAGTTTTACCAATTTGAACCACCAAGTTTATTTAAATGCAACAGCACGTTTTTTTTTGCCCATGGAATATACTTGTATCATGTAACAGAGCTACAAAAAGCGAATTGACAAAAATTATTCTGATCAAATTCATACGCGTTCGATCTGCACTCTACTCCTCGATGCCCTAGTTTTTATCTGACCTTTTAAAAAAATGACATAAAGACAAATTTACAAGAGGTCAGAGAGTAAAATAGAGGGGGAAATATTAACACTACGCTACGCTTGTCATAAAAGAAGGAAGCGTAATTCACTTGGTATAAGTCAAGATTAATCGTAAATTAAGCGAGCCTAATACTAAATAAACAAGCTATTGTCCTTGCCAACCTAAGTAGGGTGAACAGAAATATGCTGTGGAGAAGATCCTTCCTCGTATGCAAAGAGTTCCATAAATTATTTGTGAATCCATACAGAAAACCTGTTTAAAACATTAATTTCGTTTAAGGTCTATGACAAATGACAGTGATTATGTCCTCTAGAAGGGAAGAGTGTAGGCTTTTTAGCCCAATACCCCACTCGCCAGAAGAGACAGTCACAAGAACACAAAGTAGGACGCCACAAACACATAGACAAATGACAACATAAATCGACGAACACAAACATCCATGCCATGACCGGGATTCGAACCCGAGCCCGAGATAATTATGTAATACAAATTCAGTAACACGTAAAATGAATTTTAAAAATTTAAAGTTAAAAAAAGTAAAATTGTATTCGATAATGAAGGTGTTAATGGCATTCACAAATGGGTTGTACGTCAAACCAGGCTTTTACCGTATTTTACATGCACCAGTTTATATTACAATAATCTTAAAATTTAAAAAAAATTATAATGAATGAATTTTTATTCAAACTGTACTTTTTTCATTCGGAAATGATTTTAGAATCAATTCTACAAAAATAAACCTAATTTTGAATTTTTAAACAAGTTTGTAATTTGAATTAAATTTAATTTTAATTTATGCAGGAAAACAACCATATAAAAAACAATTCGTAATTCACTTGGTATAAGTCAAGATTAATCGTAAATTAAGCGAGCCTAATACTAAATAAACAAGCTATTGTCCTTGCCAACCTAAGTAGGGGGAACAGAAATATGCTGTGGAGAAGATCCTTCCTCGCATGCAAAGAGTTCCATAAATTATTTGTGAATCCATACAGAAAACCTGTTTAAAACATTAATTTTGTTTAAGGTCTATGACAAATGACAGTGATTATGTCCTCTAGAAGGGAAGAGTGTAGGCTTTTTAGCCCAATACCCCACTCGCCAGAAGAGACAGTCACAAGAACACAAAGAAGGACGCCACAAACACATAGACAAATGACAACATAAATCAACGAACACAAACATCCATGCCATGACCGGGATTCGAACCCGAGCCCTGCAGCTCCAAACTAGCACTATAGCCATTGCGCCGGTGGGCCGGCTCATTTACGGTCTAACGGATATTAATATTATTTGAGACAATTTGGCAATTTTATCGGAATGAAAAGTGTATTTTAATTAAATTGTATTCAGATCATTTTGTATGTAAATATTACCTTACAAGAGTTTCCAAATAACCGACCAACCGCTCTTTTCCCTCTGCCTCTTTACTCTTTGTTTTTACCCAAGTTAGGTAGGAACGGAGTGTAGTGGGGGAAATATTAACTACGCTACGCTTGTCATAAAAGAAGGTAGTGCAATTCCTTTGGTATATCAGTCAAGATTAATCGTAAATTAAGCGAGCTTAATACGAAATAAACAAGCTAACTTCCTAATTACGAAAGAAACTTCTGTACTTAAGGTCATAATATTAAGTGTATTCGCATTAAAAAGTTAAATATTATACACTCTCTCTTTAAAAACCTAACTTGGGCAAAAACAAAGAGTAAAAAGCGCGGTTGGTTCGTTAGTTGGAAATTTTTCTAAGGTAATATTTACATACAAAATTATCTGAATACAATTTAACCAAAATACACTTTTCATTCTGATAAAATTGCCAAATTTTCTCAAATAATATTCAAATCTGTTAGACCTTAAGCGAAAAATGGATGGATTCACAAATAATTTGTGAAACTCTTTAATGCGCGTAAGGATCTTCTCCATAGCATATTTATATTTACCCAACTTAGGTTGGCAAGAAGATCTCGATTACGTTGCTCCTGTTTAAACAATTTTTTTTAAAGACAGGAAAGGAAATATGTCAAGATGCAAACACATAAATAAAATTAAGCTTTCTCCGAAAGTATCTGGGAATTTGGCATCATGAGAGTAAGCTTTGATAAGTAAATATAAGTTAGCATAGTTACGATAAGCTAAAAAAAGTTAAGATATCTAAATGGTTCTTATGAGATCAATATGTCAAAAATAGTTTTGCATTTATATCCTGTGAAGTGTGTATTGAATTTACAAAAAATATGAATCTGACAGTAATTCAACTTTTACTTTTAAGGTTTCCGCTTATGTTCAAGGTTATATTTTTAAACTTTAGTAATAAATCACTTATATGGATTTTCTGCAGATTTCTAAAAAATTACAGAGGAAAAGTAAAAATAAAATGGTATATTTTTTTTTGTAATTTTCTAGCATTTTGTTGATATGGAACGAAAAATGCTTTAATAAAACCCCATTTCATAAAAAGTGTTTAAAATATTTGAATTTCCATTTTTAGCTTGGTACTGCTAATCCTGTTTGCTAGAATATAAAGGATATTTATAAAAGGGATAAAAAATTAATAGTCAAAACCCCATATACTCAGAATTTTATTGTTTAAAATTGTTACTGTGTAAAAACAGCATTAAATAATGCGCTTACCACTGGAATCCTTAGATTCTAAAGTCGAGTTTGTAAAACAATTTATAAACATGTCTAAAAAGAATTTTTAGATACCTTTCATTTTTTTTTAAGAAATCGTATTTTTAAATAAAGGAATAAGTAAAAATTTACTGTCATTGAAAATTACTATAAGTCGACAGCTATTTTATTTTGGACAGCTTTTGGGAAAAAACGGATTTTTTTAAACATGAGAGGATACCTTAATTCTTATTAAAAAGTTCTCGCCCAAAATTATGTTCTCGAAATGATTTGATATGACAAATGCTCTTATTTTTCAAATCGTTTGCTGAATATGTCATTTACTTACTTAAAAATTAAGAAAGACATGCATAAATAGTGAAAAGTTCTCGATCTTCAACAAGGTAGTGGAAGAATGTGCTAAGTCACATAAAAAAAAGTTGAGATTTTGCGTCAATGAACATGTTATTATAAATATATAAATACAGTAGCCGCCGCTTAAATGAATCACATCCGTCCCAGTACGTTTTGAACCAATAAAGCGGCTGAACCATTTAACCGAAAGTCATGAAATTATAAAGAAAAAGTTGTCATCATGAGACATAACGATTTTTTTTAATCCTTGCTACTGAGTAATACTAGTATTACATATTATTAAGAAAAACACGTAATTTTATGTTTAATAAAATCCAGAGTTATACAAATTAACAGGTAATATACGAATACCTACAAAAATTCAATAATTTGAACGATATTATGTATAATTTTAAAACAAAATTTAAAAGCATAAACTACAATGTTTACTATAGTACTAAAATTTAGTTAAATTTTGCTTACTTGAATGAATACTTCGTTGTTTTCGCCTGCGTTGTCGTATAACTGATAAGTTCGTTTACCTTCCTTTCAATGTCATAAGAGGAATTATAATCATCCCACATAACACCCCGTTGCTCTAAAGTTCTTAATATTTGAAGAGCCCGGTATATTTTTACTCCTCGCGGCCTTAAACCATTCTAATAAAGCCTTTTTCTACGTCTTCTGCTTTGCCAACTCGCTGACATTTCCGATTTATGTTGGGCTCTGTTTCGCAACTTTCTATAATTTCATTTCTTCTCTTCAAAATCCTACATAAAGTTGCTTGAGAAAGTCCTAATTTAATTGCAACTTCTCTTTGGCTGCATTTTTCCAGATTATAAATATTTTTAGGAGTTCATATTTTTTGGCTAAGCTAAAATCTTTCCGTTTAAACATCGCGATAACACTCCGAAAAACACGTACTTAATTTAATCGATTTAAAAATCAAAATGAGTCTACTGTCTACACCTTCATGCACACGTGTCGATTACAAATTCCTTCCCCTCTCCCCATCCCCCCCACTATAGTTCTCTCTCCCCCCCTCCTTGCCTTAATAATACAATTTCTGCGATTTACCTTTTTTTAAAGATGGATTCGTCGGCGCCTCTTTGGTTCGCATTTGTAGTTAGAGGTCATTTGGGGTAAAAAAAATACCACGAATCGTAGAAAAAATGAACTTTTATAGAATTTTTTGAGTCCTTAAAACGGCGGTAAAAAGGTGATTTGATTCCGATAAGCGGTGGATTTTCAGTGTAAAAAGTGATTCCGTTCTGTTCTTCGAAATTTATTCCAATTAAGCGGCTGATTCAATTAACCAGTGATTCCAAAAAGCGGCGCGGCGGCCACTGTATAAAGTTACCCCTTTTCTATAAACTAAGTTAAGTAAATTTTTTGACGTTTGTAAGTAACGTTTTAAACGGATTTAAGTGCAGACCCGTTTTCACATTTTTGTCCCTTAGCACGTTCTTCCAATAGCTCTTCAATTGTTCTAATCCATATATGTGCTGCGGAGCCTCCTACTGACCCAAATCTTCGGAGAAATTTAACGATCATTTTTCACTGAAGTATTTAGTTTCGCGGGAGCAAGGAAGTGTGAAAATGTGCTTCACATTGCATTGTAAATTACTCTAATTGCGGACGTAAATTTTAAATTAATGAGGAGAAATTTGGCACTTATATTGATAATTTTATAACATCTCGGAATCTGGGAGACTGGTGGCTCTATTATATTGCATAATCGAAATGTTTAATGATCAAAATGATTTTAGTCAAATTCTTTAAACTTGATAGAATTTAATTTGAAATATTATTTCTTATCTTTATAATGATAGCAATTGTTCAATTCACTAATATGTCAGTATTTGTTGACCTTCTTAGTTTTAACATACGAACTTAACAAGTTAGTCACATAATACTGGCAACCTATGAACTGAACCTATAAAACTGTACTATCATGTTTTAAAAGCCTTTACGCTGTTAGAAATTTTATGAATTTCTTAAGCATAATAAAAGTGTCTAGTAGCTGCAACGATGAAATGTTTCCACATAATTTCGGAACCATTTTTTTAGGTTTTTTAAAGCAAAAACCTTGTAAATGGTTCAACCAGATACTGAAAATATGGTGCCTCTTAACCGTTGCAATAACTAGGAACCATATATTTTTGATGAACCCTAGCTCCAAATTGACAGTGTGACTTCACCGTTGACACCATTTGATGCTTTTAGTAGTGTTTTTTTTCTAGCTATGTTTAAATTGTAAAAATTAACTATAAATTACTAGTGGTTAGGTAGGCAGTTTATGACTTATTACTTTCTTAGTGGGGGGATCGCCAAGCACTGAGACTTTAAGTCTATTGTACTTAACCCCAGAAATGAAATAAGCACAAGAAACACACAAAGAAAGAAACGACACAAACACATAGATAAATAACAACATTTATTGACGGTCACGAACATCCATGTCTGACCGGGAATCGAACCCAACCCCAGCAGCTCCAAAGGATAGAATCGTAACGATTGCGCTACCGGGGCGGCTAGGTTAGCAGTTTACAATCGTTCATTTTTGTTAAGTAAAGTTATTGCATGTTATTTGAAACTATTTATTTTGCACTTTTTTTTAATCCATTGCAATGAATAGGAAGGAATTTTTTACATACAAAATTGTGTGAATTATTTTAAAGATTTCCCTATTATGACTGTCTTTTGAAAGAAGCAATGCAGAATTTATTTGTGTCCAACTCAGGAGCTAATAAGAAATTCCCAAACCCACATGATTGAATAGAAAGAAAATACCCCCCTGCTTAGTTTATTATTATGAAACTTCATCGCAATGCTTGGAAAAAAGACATAAACGTACTTTCACTAATGAAAGCATTTCTGTTTATAGTTATCTTCCACTCAATTTCTGTCGAGTAACAAGTAATAAATAACTCACTTAACTGGTAAGACACTATTGTAATTAACTTTTAAATGAGCTTTGGGCAAATTAGATCAAAAACAGGAATTGTCTTACATCATAACTTTCTTGTGTCTATGGGGATTTTACTTAATAAGTGGATAGCAAGACATTTTGTGTTTTGATATCGACAATAAAATTTAATTACCATTACATCGTTAAAATTACTAAATTAATCAAAAGATCTAGCGATTAATTATTAATAAAATTTATTTTAGATTTGTAACGTAAGAAGAGAAATTTTCTACAGAAAATAATAAATTTAGTTTGAAAATTGTACAGTTTTCGCTATTTTTGATTTTTTTTGTGGTTTTGCTTTCGACTAATACATTTCATGCGAATTTAATTAAAATGCTTCGTACATCAGGCATAAATTAATTGAATTATAAACGAAATTTAATATTTTCTTAGACTAGTCACTTAACTTATCGAAGATAATTGTATTTAGAAACTGTGCAAGGTTGCAGGGGCAGTTTTAAAAATATAATACCAAAAGCTCACCTTTATTTGTCTTTATATTTGCCTCCCTCTATTCAGTTCGTATCTATTTTATACATCTGTATCATTCATAAAAAAAGGATTTTGTTTTCATCTTCCTTCAAAATAAAATCCACTTATCTTAGATAAAAAAAAATAAATTTAATATTAAAATAATAAATTAAATATTAATTTTTAAATAAATGGAAAAATTGCCGCTCTGCTGGAAAAATTTTTGTCTCTAGGCTGCAACCTTTTTAATTTTGGGTGAACACATACAGTTTGCTAGAAGTTCGTTTCCTACTGGCAGTGTTAGTTTCCCAAACTTAAAAATGGCTCAACTAATTACCAAAAATTTGGTGAAACATTTCACCACACAGCAGTTTCAGGTACTAAGAATAAAAGTTATTTCTAATAAAAATGGTCCCATAGAGATGCATAGTCAAAACTGTATGTGGAAATGGCCTATTGGTATCAATAGAAATTCCTATTGATATCTATATTCCATTTCCATGTACAGCTATCCTTTATTGATGTCTACTGATCTTTATTGATATCCCTACAAATATCTACTGATCTCTATTGTTATCCATACGTGAATCTGTGTTGATATCAATACATTTCTACTAATAGTATCTCTACGGATATCAGTGTTCTAAATATACGTACAAGTGTATTTTTATTGATCTCTAAACACAGGTCTAGTTTACTTCAATTTTTAAAACACCTTTCTTCGCTTCGAATTTCAGTGAGGTATAACTGACACTTAACATTTTTCAAAAGAAAATACGGTTGAAAAGTTTATTCTCTACGAATCATTAGTACATTCATTAAATTGCGGAATTTTTTTTAAAAAAGGAAGTAAAGGGACATAACATAAAAATGGGAATTACACTTTTATTAAACTGCTGAACTGGTATGTATTAATATCCATAAAAGCTATGTAGATGCAGTTAGTTTGATTAGCAGAGTCTGATTAACAAATGAGGTATTCAGCATTCTTCCTTTGAGGTAAAACTCCGTGGATTCATAAGAGAAATATATCAGAGAGAATGCGATAAATATAGTTACTTTAGACATTTGTATTTAAATATTTTTTTAAAACTTTTTTAAATTCTGTGATAACGTACTGCGTTAAATGAATGGTAGGGTAGGGAGTAGTTAACATTTATATTCCGTCTAGTGTGCTTGATTAGAGACCCGCTTATAATCCTTCCGTCATATAAGGCAGACACAGAAAGTTTTACTGTCGCGAAGAAAGAAAGGTTAACCAAGGGTGAAGGCGGGAATCGAACCCGCACCCGTTACAGCGTGCAGACTGCTGGCCTGCGATGCCAACCACTCTTCTACACGGGCCGCATGAATGGTCAACTCGGCTCTTTTAAAATGGACAAACTCGATAAACTTGGTCCGTGGGAGATACGTTATTTCTCCCTCCTTGTTTGGCCCATTCATGTCACTTGGGCACATGGCACCAATCAATGATGAGGATGGGGGAAGTACGCGGACTAAGTCCCTCCGTGTATACCTAGCCTTACTTGCATAAAAAAATGAAACATCTAGGAAGGATTGTCAGTCCCATCAAAGTTAATGCATTAGTTTTGTAATCATAACTTCTGCAGAAGTATTGCTTTGTTATGTTAGTCCTTTTCCCCTTTGGGGCTGTAAGGAGCCTAGTGGTCGCGATCTCGGACTCCAGATCGGAAGGTTGAGAGTTCGAGACCCGGTGCCACTGAAGACTTACCGAGTATATGCGGAGTACGTGCTCGTAAAATCTGTTGGGTCCGAAAGTCCTGTGGTCGGTCATTGCGCAGTTCACCATGGGTACAGGTTCCTGGAGAAAATTTCCCTCCCCTTCAGGGACATGTCTAAATTGTGGAGGTGGCGACAGATGGCAACATCAGTCATATGTGTTTGTGTGTGTCTTGTGTTGTCCTACTTGGCAATGGTTTATAAGCGGGTCCTTGCGACCAAGCACACAAGCCTGAAAATATATGTCAACCAATCCAATCCAATCCTTTTCCCCAAGGTATGGGAATCACTACAACACCAAAATGAAGCAAATTTGAAATGAAAACGTTATAGCTGTTGTATTTTTGAAGTTTTAAAGTGCCAAAAATATACTGCAAATGGCGAAACTATTTTAAAAAAAATCATCAATTAATAATTAAGTAACCGGATGTTGTTTCCTTTTCAATTTTGTTTTAAAATGATAAATCCCCGTAGGTTGATAAAGTTTTTAAAAGAGTTTAACGGGTACATTTATTGTTAAGTAACATACAAATTGTGTTTATTAAAAATGGATGAAAAATCAAAATGTATGCATTACGATTACCTAATACATTTAAAACTTTCGTCGCGATTGTAATGTTTGTGTAAAAAATAAGCAAAGCCAAATTATATAGGAACTTTTTTTCAAATTATATTTTATTCTTGTTTGAAGAAAATGTTTAAATTAATACAATGAATATTTTAGATACATCAAGAAAGAATTAAGTTCAATAAAATAAAATTACATTCTGAGATTTCTATTCTGAAGGTTTTGTTATGCATTTTTTAATACTCAAACTTTTTCAATTTCTTTTAGCATAAATATTCGAGAGCCCACTAAAAGTTTATTGATAAAACCACGGTAAAATATTTTATTGAGGGATTAACTTCGTGTAAATATTAATGACTATGTTTAAACTTTTATTTTCAAAGTATTCTCAACAAATGGCGGAAGTAACAATGTTTCAGTTTTAAGTTTATAAAATAAAACATAAAATTCTATCCGAATTCTTTAGGGCCATGTAATAGAAACTTTATTTATAATTTGATGTTACATTTATCTTTAAAAAAAGGTATTCGGTATTTAAGATGAGGTAATTGAAAACAACAAGGAAAAGTATTTTTTTGTTCTTGCTCTTCTTGACTGCAAGCGTTTCTTTGTAATTTAATTTCGAACTTTACTAATTCGAACTCTTACTGAAATATGTGCTATTTATGGATGAAGTAGATACCAAGACCTTCGATTTGCAGAGGCATCTTTCATATTTAGAGACTTCCGGTTTAGGAAGTTAGGATTGTATTTCAGTAACAGTCTAGGAAAGGTATAACTTTTTAAGCTCATTTATTAAAGTATATCATTACATAAGGAAATACAATAAGTGACATAATATATTTTAGAAGTTTACCAAGAAGTTGAATTTTTGTATGGGAAGACGGGGCTATAAGAAAACCAAAAATATACCTAGAGAACTTTAAAAATATGTAATGTTAAGTATCATTGGCATACTTTTACCATAATACACTTAGTGAGAAGTTTATACGATTTTTTGATTATTTTTCATGCGAAGAAAAAAATTACTTCACTTTGAATTTATCCTAAAATATCCTGACTTTTTTTAATTTTAAATTTTTTTTGTTAGATAAGATGTTTGAAATTTATTTATGTGTAACCTTCTGACCAACTCTATGATCTTTGATGCAGTTTCTTTTAAGACATTGAAGTCATTATTTTTTTCATGTTCTAAGCAAATTTTTATAAAAAAAATATTTTTTGGCGTAATGAGGGATATGAGAGAAAAAAAGTCTTTAAAACGTACTAAGAAAACTAAAACAGCTTTAACAACTTGCTCTAAGACAAACGAGACAGTTTACTAGGAATTTATCTAGTGTTTGGTCTAGTTTAAGTTAACAAAAGATAATTTTTTCCCACTTAAAATCAAAAAGCAGTTTGACCTTCTAGGCAAAATAAAATTCAGTTTTATTATGAAAGTTTATTTTTAGAATGTCGGAAATTTTGTATTTAGTCATTACTAATTCATAAATTAATACATTTGTTCATTTATAATTTCTAGAAAAATCTTTTTACATCTTTGTCTCTTGTATTTATATCTCAAAGACACGGTTACTACACTTAAGACAATTTGTGTAAAATAATTTCTGTCCATTTTAAAATTTATACTGAAGTTTTTAGTTAATCTCTTTATTATTTTGATTGTGTAGAATCATCATTACGTACAATATTATATTATTTATAACCTAACGTAAAAGAATGATTTTCACAAACCCATTTATGAGAATAAAATTTCATTTCGAGAAATAATTTTTTCCATGGATACAAATATCAAAATTTGAAAAAACATGTTATGATTCCGGTAACGTTCGCTTCACTTATGGAGGATGATCACAGTGACAATGCTAAGTCAAGTGAAGCCTTCAAATGCGATGGAAGCGGAACACCTTTCTCCGCTTCGAATTTCAGTGAGGTATAACTGACACTTAAGAGGACTCCCTTGGAATTCCACATCTTGAAAATCGTAATGTTATTCCTATGGGAAACATTCGCAAGTCAATTACAGCCACAAAGTTAGAACTTAATGCGTACTCCATTTTTTACTAACTTCAAAAAATTAACTTCAAAAAATTAAAAAAACTTAATATGTGATTTTCACAAAACAAATTAATATTACGAAATCTACTCCTTTCATTCATTACAATGATACAAGAAACTAGTAACCTTTTATTAAAATTGTGGCGGTAATTGACTTGCGAATGTTTCCCATAGGAATAACATCACGATTTTTAAGATGTGGAATTCCAAGGGAGTCCTCTTAACATCTTTCAAAAGACGATACGGTTAAATAGTTTATTCTCTACGAATCATTAATACATTTATTAAACGGATATTACAGATTGTTATTTCCTTCTCAATCTATTTCTATTTTTTATGAACAAGATCATCTCTTGTTATCGGGAAATCAAAGAGCAGCCAATGTTCCGAAGTCTATCGCGCAAAAAAACGGCTGACACTGAGGAAACGAACACGTGGTTGTCGGCTGAGATCGTGCCCGGTAAATAAACAACGTCGCTAAACACTTTTAAGAGTAATGAAAAGGGTCTTTTGTGGCGTAGTTTGTAGTCGAAATATCTCCGCTCTCAAGCGCAAACAATCATAATCTTGTTAAGGTGTGTGGTCAGGACGGTCGGTTTGCTCCAGATAAGAAGTTGGCACTTATGCCTGCGTTGTATAATTGAAAAAAAAAAGATAATAAGGAAGATGAAAACGCTACAAAGTGCTGGTTGTGTTAGTTAGTTAGGCTAGTCAAAATGTTTGGTTACGTTGTAGTGCTTGTTTAGTCAAAAATGTTTACTTAACTCTTGTAAATGTATACAATGATCGCAATGTAAATATTTAAATACTATTTTTTGCTTGCTTTGTATTCAAAATTTAAATTGTTTGATGATAAACGGTTCTGGGAAAATTGACATTTAACTCTTAATTTATAAAGATATTGCATATTTATAATATTCCTCCATAGATGCTCAAAGCTAAGAATGCTTCGACTTGACACTGCTGGCAAATGTTGTAGGCTTAGTATGGTATGGTATGGTATGGTAGGTACATACATATTCCAGCTTGTGTGCTTGTTCAGAGAACCGCTTATAAGCCTTCATCAAGTGGGACAGACACAGAAAGAATATTAACAGTCACAAAAAAAGGAATAACACATAGACAAATAACAACATTTATTGACGGTCACAAACATCCATGCCTGACCGGGATTAGAGCCCGACCCCAACTACACTCTCACGATAATGACACTATATTAACACTTTTATTTTTAACGATTCATGAATCCTCAAGCCTCATTTCGTTAATTTTGAGGATTGTTTCGTCAAACTATCACGTGACTTTTGAGTAAATGCGAATCCCCACTTTTTCGATCGTGATTTGACGATGTTGTATCTTGATTTTGAGGAAACTGAATCTCCTTGTTGTACTCACATGCTCAAAAATGACGAAATATTTCTTTAGATTACACTGTGAAAAAAAATCTGTAACCATTACAAAACATTTTTTTGTAAAAAACTTTTCCTAGAAAATTTCTAGTAAATAATTACTAAAAATAGTGCTGTAAAAACACATAATATATTTTTGTTAGCATTACATGTATATATCATGTAGATTTACAGGACTATTTTATGTATCCCACGCAAGTAATGTTTCAGTAACTATACAAGAAAATTTTATGGATACCACATTTTCCGTGCAATTGCAAAGAAAAACAAAATGCCTACTTTCCTACTACGTGGGATCGAACCCCGGTCTCCCGCATGACACGCGGGGTACTGACCACTATAATACCGAGGAATAGCAGACGGCCGAAACCCGGGATCCAACCAGGAACCTTTAGATAATCAGTCTGACGCTTTCCCAACTGTGCTATTTCGGCACATAGATCGCTAGGAAATTAGAAGTTAAATTCATTTGAAACAACCAACTAAAGTATAAATTTAATATGGCGATAGCTAATTGAATCACGATCGATTAGATTAGGTTAGGTTTGAATTATCCTCGCACTAGAGCTACACGAGGGCTATCCAAATCAAGATCGAGGCTAAAATACTAGAAATTATTTTGTAACTTCAGAAATGAAGATTTCTGTTCAGAATTACAAAAACTTTTTTTGTAAAATTGGTTATTTCTGTAACATAACTAAAACATTTTCTGTATGTTTACAGTATTTTTTTCTCAGTGTAGACGACATTCAAATCCTCATAAAAATGACGATTCAAATTTCCTCACTTTGAGGAAACGAAAACTCGGATCATTTGCCAGAAAACGAATCGTCAAAATTAAGGAAAATTTCGTCTTTTTTTGAGCATTCATTATTTAGAGTGTAGCGCCCTAACGATAGCTAGCGTCCTAACGATTGCGCCACCGGGGCGGCTTGTAGGTTTAATATTTATTATACTTTTATTCTTAGAGTTCCATTTTATTTACTAATAAAAAATCAGTTTCCAATCTAGAAAAAAGTATGTTCTATACTAAAAAGAAGCAATCGTTTTTTATGTGTTCAAGGTCTTCTAGAAGTCTGCGGACTTTCTATTACGTGCGAGGGGCCATTTTCGCCATTACTGTCTGGGAAAGTTATCGATGACGAGTCGATTATTCTTTTAGGTTTCGGAATAGAAAAGCCACAAAAATCGTTGTTTAGTGGTCGGCTTAGGCAACTGTCATTTTTCATCGGGCACACTGTCTACGTGAGTCTATTAATTCCTTCAATGTCAAGGGCGTTAAAAGCCTTTGGCCACCACTACTAAACCAGTGAAATATTAACAGTTTCTTCTGGCTTCTTCTTTTCTTCTACAAATGTACTGCAGGATATGTTATCAATAGTTTATGTGAACAGAATGAAATATTGCACATTTTTATAGAATCCGTATTTTCCAGTTTCCAGATTGGACACTTGGGGATAAAAAAAAGTTTTGTTCAGACTGTCGTCATAAGAATTTTTTTCATATAGCATCATGAATTAAATTTTAAAAAATTATTTGTGTTAAGGTATTTGTGCAGTATGAATACCTGTATTTGTTTATAGATATTTTTTTTTTCCTAGATTGATTCAAATTAGCAGGCTTAATTTTAAAGCAGTAATACCGCACTGTAAAATTCTGTAACGTTATTCTGGCTTTATTGAGTAATGTTGCACCAAATTTACAAAGCAATGTCCTACAAATAAGGAATTTACTCCGTAAAATCGGTGGCATCAATCAAATTTACTCCGTAAAAATGTGCTGTACCGATTTTACGTATTAAAGTTACACAGAAAAATAGAATAAACTTCTTTTCTAAGGGAGGTTTTGACAGTTTTGCGTCTTAATGATACGCGCACTGTTTAATTGTGAGTACTATGTTTTTTTATAAATTTTATTTTGAATAAAACATTACAGTATTTATATCAGATGAGTAAATTCCCAATAAACAAATTCTAAACATATATAAAACAAAAGTATGATTTTATTCTACTAGTAGTATTACCATTTTTTTCGTTGCATTTGCTAGAACTTTATCTGGGGAAAATTGAGTGTGGTTGATATAAATATAACTTTTTAATTTTCTATAAAGTCCAAACATAAATTCAGTTTTAACGTTTCTGTAAAGTTTAATATAAAATGACAGTGAAGACAATTTCTTTCAGAGATCAGATTTAAGCAGTGTAAGCTTTCGAACTTCCTAAGTCTTAGTTCATATTTCAGAGTTTTTTTTTTCGTATGAACGACATTTCATTCTTATTTGAATACTATTACAGTGCAATGGTTTGCAATCCTTTTAAAATGTCTTTAAGTATTAATATTTATTCAAATATGTGTCATTTCAAGTTTACTCAGTCCAAGTTATAAAATTCTGCGTGGGTAAACTCCAAGCATATTAGTTTAAAAATATTATTTTAAGTATGGCACGATCCGTTTAGTATTTGCCCAAAATAAAATTTAGATCTTAAGTGCAAAATATTTGAGTTAGAATAGATTTGTAGCGCAAAGTATGCATTTCATGGCCAAGATCAACATTTAAATTTCAAATAAATTTGAATTATCTAAATGCATGTGTTAGACGTTTCTTGAAGCTGAAGTTACTAATTGTAAGAATTACTATTCTTATTAACGACCTAAAAAATATAAAAGAGTTATCGGGCTGGGGAGCACAGTCGGTTAGGCACTAGCCTAGCATGCGAAAGGTCCCAGGTTTGGGTCCGGGCATCGTCAAAATTACTGCCGACCTATTAACGGCCCGTGCAGCCAAAATTTCCGTCGAATAATACCCCGAGTAAGGAAGTGCACGTTAAATATCCTTCAAAGTCAAAACGCTGCGTACGATGTCTCCCTTACCGGTTGCGTTGGGTGCCTATTCAGGTGTCGGCTCTTCACTTGACTGTGGTTCTAAAACACGGCGCCAGTCGCCAATGGCCCTCGTGCAGCTCTAGTGCGACGTTAATTCAAACTTAACGTAACCAAAAGAGTTATCAAAATAAAACATTTAAACTCCTCGGTGAAAAGCCCATTAGTGGGCCAAGCCTGCCGTGCCCATTTCAGCTTTTGTGACCTCTGGCTCTGGGGTGCTAGGCATATGTCCTGGTTAGGTGGTCAGCCTTAAGCTAAAAATTTACTATCAATAAATAATAATATGAATAGATATTAAGTATAAAAATTCTTTACCATAAACATCAAATTAAATGTTTAAATTAAGTTAATCCACCATAATTCTATTTTAAAATTACGTATTATAGTAGTTTTAATATCTGCACAATATCCTGTAAAAAAATTTTTGGAAAGGAATTTTGTTATGTGTGTTTATATTTTAGTTATTCAAATGTATTCTTGTTCTGGTATACTAGATACTTATTTGAATTTGCTCCTTACCAAAATAGGATTATTAAAAATACTTCAAAAAAATGATCCAATGCATAAAATACCCACTAATACTATTACAAAACAAAACAGTCAAATTATGGCCAAAATGCGTTGTTGAAAATAAAATAACATGATCAATATTTTTCGCGTTTTTAGGTGTGCATAGTTTTACCATTTTTTTTTAAAATTTAAAAATCGAAATTTAAGCTGATTTTCTACAAACAAATACTTTTCTTCTATATGCTGCTTCAAAACACTTAGTGTTTAAAAACTACTTTACGTTTTACCGGGTGGCCTCTTTTATGCCGCTATTAGATATCATAATGCACTATTGTGCCAAGCAAAGTGTGGAAAAACTTTTGACTCTTACGGAACGTATCTTTGGTTTTTAAGTGGTTAGAAAGTTTAAAATAAATAAAAGAAAGACTTATCCTATTGTATTTTTTTTTTAAATCTTGCTCATGCCTGTTTATTTTTTATGGAAACGTTGTAGCTTTTAATTAAATCCGATTATTGGGTCAAGGATATACTTGTTATGCAAAATGTTCGACGCTTGTTTTTTGTAGAGCATTGAGTTGCTTCTTTATTTTATTAACTGATACTTATAAATAAATGCAGATATTTTAACTTTGAATTGGACTAGGTTAGGTTTGAATTATCGTCGCACTAGAGCTACACGAGGGCTCTTGGCAACGATCGTCGTATTTTAGGACCACAGTCAAGTGACGAGCCGACACCTGAATAGGCACCCAACGAAACCGTTAAGGGTGATATTGAATGCAGCGTTAGGACTTTGAGAGATATTTAAAGTGCACTCCCTTACGTCGGTCATTTTTGGCAACATGGGCCGTTTATAGGTCGACAGTTATTTTAGCGATACCCGGAGCTGAACCTGGGACATTGCGCCTGCCTCTTGAAGCAAAAGAGCGAAATCCACTCCCATAGGAGAAGTGCATTTTCTACACTTGAACGGAGTGAAAAATATTTCCTAAATCGCTCGTAATCGCCCTAAATTGCTCCTAATCGCTTTAAAATCGCTCGTTTCTTGTTAAGATTGTTTTAGGTTTAACAAAACAAAAGTGTGAAATCCACTCCTAGAGGGGAATTACGTTTTCTTTCCGAAATAAGTGAAAATTAACTCAGACTGAGTTAAAATCGCTCGTTTGTTTTAAGAGTGTAGGCGGAGTGCCTAACCTACTGTGCTCCCCAGCCCCCAATTTCGAATTGGAATGAATGTGACACGATAAGAAAGGAATTAATTAATTAATTAATTAATTAATTAATTAATTAATTAATTAATTAATTAATTAATGAAGTAAGATAGTATTTATGTTAATAGTGATCTATATCGATCCTTATAATACACCGACCGTCGGAATACAATTTATTCATCGAATTAAGTTAGAATTTTAAATATAGTCTTTGAATTTTTTAATGCTTGGATAACTAAAGTAAAATTTTCAAGGAGAATTTACTTTACCTATATCGACTTTAATGTGTTAAAAACTCACATATCAATCATAAAATTTCATCTTTCCTCGTTACCTCGTTGTTGAAAAGTTAAACTAGTAAAACGTAAGTGAAAAGTACCACCAATAAAGAGTTAAATAGGTTATTTTTAGTGCTGATCGCAATAGAAAATTCTACTGATATTTAATGATTCTCTATACTACTGATATTTAATTGAAAACAATTAGAATGTAAATAACTTATTTTCCTAGGTCTAGAAATATGTATAACTGTAACACAAAAAAATATTTAAAAAAATTTAAACACCAAAAAATTACTTTTGGAAAAATATGACACGAATGTTACCTGAAATGGGAAAGTAAAAATAACGTCTAAAAATATATTTTAAAACCATAATAAATGCTAAAAAAAAACTTTCTAGTTCAGTCGCATTTAACCTAAAAATAAACTGTTAATCAATTTAATCATTATGTTGTATTTTTTAAGCAAAAAATATCTTATTTTATTTATTAAAACTTCGACAAGAAAACTAAACTTTTTTTCGTAAAAATGCTATTTCATAAAGCCCCTATCAACCCACGCTTTTAAAGTATATCAAAAGCATTGCTGGTAAACCATTATAAGTTTTCTCTTATTCCAAATAATTCCAAAGCATTACAAGTGTTATTCTACACCAAATAATTCCATTAAACTACAGATAGCCTAAGAATAGTATGAGAAGCGAACTTTTTTCGAAATTCAAAGGTTCCTTTAATTACATCACCATATGCTGAGCACTTATCTTAAAGCAAATATTTACAAATATCTCGATAGCTTCCGAAAATTTACCCGATAAGTTTCAAAGTTTTCGATGGCGTATTTTATGTAGGCTTTTGAATGGGTTTTGCGGCACTTTATTTATCTTTTGGGAAAATTTACTTATTTTAATAATACAAATTTCCATGGCCCGTTGAGAGGTTTCCATAAATCTTTTAAGGATATTTTACTTCTTTGAATTAGTGCCAAAGATGTGGTATAAAATTTTCAGAAATGCTTCTTTAAAAAATATATATTTTAAATTTTACCGCATCGAATTATTTATAAATTTTGCAATTCTATAGCATCTTTTGGGATTCTTCCATTGTTAATCAGTATTCAATAGCATATTTACATAGATATAAAGGGTTCAAGAAATCTTTTTTCTTTATCTTTCTATTTACCAACCTTCTTTTCAGTTTAAATATATTAATTAATGCAAGTTCTGGAAGGATTTGAATTTTTTTTATTGCGAATGGTATGTACTAGTATTAAAATATGGGAATAGAAAATATTTCATTGTGGTATATGCTAAAAATATTAAAAATTTATATTGAGATGCTATTTCTCGATTTCTTCATAACAATGCCGATAAAAAGGAAAACTGAGTGTAAGCTTACAAGAAATAAAAAGCTTTCTGAAACCTAGAGATTTTTTTCTTTTTTAAAGTTTTATGTTATATTTAATTGATTAGGTTGGGTTAGGTGTGAATTATCGTCGCACTAGAGCTACACGAGGGCTTTATTTTGTTTAATTGAATTTTTAACATATTTTTAAATTTAAAGTCGTAAAACAGTCAAAAGAAGGCAATTAAAGATTAAATTCAAAGAGGAAATATTTTTTTTACAATTATGAATAAAATAAGGTCATGCTTTGTATTCTATCCTATAAATAAATTTCCATAATTTTCTTGCGTTTTTATAAAATTAAATAATTAAAACCCACTTACTGCAAATAAAGGCCTAAAAATTAAGAATGCCAAAGCTTTTTTAAGTATATATATATTTTTTCAAATCGACCATACTTATAACAATGGAAATTTAAATATGAAAACAAAACTCGAAATAAGCCCGCAATATAAATTCTTAGAAATGATTTAATTAAAAAAAATTGTTATGCAAAACAAAATAATTCTTCAGGAGAAAAGGTGTTGTAAACAACTCTCAAGAGGAATTTACGTGTCCTGTTTAGGAATGTTTAAGAATCCTTAAGGTTTAAATTTTATGAATATGGTAATGAAAACTTGATTAAAACTCATTCACTATTGAAAAAAATCTTTACTTTTATGTTTCGCAAACGTTACTGGCTTTTTAAAGCGTACAGCTGTTTTTGGATTTTCCTGGTTTCCTTAGAAGCATAAGTAAAATCCCTTAACATATCTTTTTGAAAAATTCAATATAATGCATTGTTGTGAACACACAAAAAAACAAACATAGTCACCACGTGTGGTGATAATTTAGTTATAAGTTGATTTAACAAATCGTTCCAAAGTTTTTAGGATCGAATCCAGGTAGATACCAATCCAAGGAGCAAGTAGTTGAGAAATTAGTAAAAGAAACAATGGCGCTTTCCCGTTTTTTGCATCCAAATTGACAGTTTAAAGAAATTTACTGGCTTTATGTGAAATTGTTTCTATATTCATAAGAAAGCCATTATATATAAGATTTTACCTCTTAGATCTCACACATTACCGATCCTCCAAATTTTGGGCAGCTCAGCTGTTAAAAATTTCACAGGAAAGCTCCCAATTTTTTACAGTGCTTTTTAATGTAAAAGTTTATTGCATTCATTTTGCTCATTCAAGTAAAACTATGAATCTTTCTAATGGAAGAATTAAATGAATGTATAGTGGCTTTTTTTCTCATCATGTTTTCTCCCTTAAGATGAATGAAGCGTTGTTACGTGGACAAAACATAATTTTGTTTATTTGTTTAAATTGATTTAAGCTAATTTTTTAAAAAGAAAAACTGTCATGTCTTTGTCGATATAAAATTTCAGTTATATATAAGCATTACACAAATCCTCACCAATTTAAACATTTTATTGAACTTGCTTATATAATTTTTCTTACATTTAAAAAAAAAATTAAAAAATAAAAATAATTGTCAAACTTGTTCACATAATATATTCTTAGAATTTTTGTTGGATTTGCTGCAAGGAATATGTTATCTTCGTCGACATTATAAATTTCATTTTAAACTAATTTTAACTTTCTACAATAACTTTCTACAATTAACTTTCTACAATCTTTCTTCTTTCTTTGCAATACGAGTTTCGTAAACGCAGTATTTTCAGCACTTTATCTTGACTTTTTCAATTTGTAATTTAATTTTAAATACATATATCTTTAATAAAAAAACCGAATTTTTTAAAATCGAATTGTATTTTGTTTTCTGGTCAAATTGTGGGTTTCTTGTACAATCTTAGATTTTATAGTTAAAAAATATTTCTTTTGATGATATTTCTTGTAATCCTTAAAATTTTGTCTTTATATATAATGGACCTAAGGTCGCATTATTCGGCGAACTTGCCCCCCGCCAAGAAAGTCATAAGTCATAAATCATTTGTCTTTTTGTGTATTACATCTAATCATACTTTTTCGTTAACTTTGTAATGTAATAAAAACACGATTTCAAATTTCGAATTAATATTAAAAGTATTGGGACATAAAGTTTTAGCTGATTATTTAAAAAAAAAATAAAGATTTCATCTAACTTACTTTTCTCTAATTTCCGGTAAATATTTCGGCAACGTGCCTGTGAACATTTTTAGTAAACAAGTAATTTTTCACTTCAGCTCATATTAACGACGTTAGAATAAAGACGGAGCTGAATAGGTTTGGTTTGTTTTACTTTTAGTATTTTCATGGTTAATTTAATACCATTGAAAATCTAAATTAAATAAACTAGTTTTTGGCCATATTAATTATGTACTTTATTATATGTACTACATAATAAATAATTGTTCATGAGGGTTATGTAAATGAAACATGATTGACTGGCTGCCGTATAGATATGTAAATGAGCGGTACTATATATACGGCTGCGGTCAATCATGTGGTATCTCTCATTCTTCCCTTCTTGTTTGTAACGAGTGCATGCTCGGTGAGCAGTGATGGGTGCAAGTGGCACGTTTCGGTTTTTAACTTTTAAATAAATCTCTTTACACTTAAACCTAGTTTTAGCTTTCCTTATTTCTATTAGTTACTTTTGGATGAACTTTTAAGTAGTAGTTTTTGAATAAAATTCGAGCAAGCTCTGCAAATTTTTTAGGACTGGTAATATTTTATTAGTGACTATCAAAAAGTTATGTTACAGATTGTCACACAGTATTATCCGATTATCAAGTCATTCAACGGACCACGATGCTAATGAGTTATAAATGAGTAACGTATTAAACTAGGCTGAATATTAAGGTGGAATGGGTGCACTGGATCGTGGGTCTCCAAAGTCAAGTGCCTCAACGTTAATCCAATTGGTAAAAACTATTTTCTCTAACTCATTTCTTCTGCTGTATTGAACTTGAACGTTTTGCAAGCTGTTTTTTTTAAATAATAAATGTTGATAACTTACAGGTCTCTATAATCCTACTTTTTAAAATTGCTTCCAATACTTTTTGTAAAACTGAAAACGAAAATATTTTAACGTTTTTTCTTTAAGAATGTGCATTTTGTATACCACATAAACGTATATTTTCAGCGTTGTAATATGAATTAATTAACAATTAAAAATTGTAGTTATAACCAAGATGTTATAACATAAAAATCTACAAGAATATCAAGGGACCGAATGTCGTTATAAACCAGTTGTCGCTATAAAAAAGGTCGTTGTAAGCTAGTTTGACAGTACATACTAAAACACTTTGAAAGTTCCAAAAATATATTCGGTGAATTGTTTTTCTCTTATGAGTAAATATATATTTTTGTGCAAAGATACGCAACCTTTTATCTTAATTGAACATCACTTATTCGATTTCAAAATGTTGTTAGATTGAAACCAGATAGAAAGTCCAACGATAAGGACAAACAATGTAAAATGAAGCATGTAGAGCAAATATTCGTCTCCACAAGTCATATTTATAAAATAAGATCCTGGCACTTTTTACAATGTAATCAGATCAAATTGCCTGATATTCCATCAAAGTAATGGGTAGTGGTTAAAAATTGCAAAATATTTACGTAACATTTGTATTTTAGTCGAAAAAATGCTAGTATTGGTGCAAGTTGTAACATTGGACTATTCAGTTTTCTTTATTACTAAGGAACAAGATTTGTTTCATACGGAAGAAATGATAGTTAATCTCTGAGAAATAAAAAAAATGCTTAAGTATAAACTTGTTTTCACTCAATGAGATTTAAAATTAAAAATTTTAACTCAACATTTTGTTTCTTTATTTTTTTAAATATCATTTTATAGTATATAGTTATAGAAGGCTCCTTCATGTTTCAAATTTCAAAATTAAAAAAAATAATATTAAATTTATAATTTTTTTGAAAAAATATGCTTGTTTCTGGAAAACTTGACGGTCAAGTGACTGGTTTATACATCTGTATCCCTCAGAGATCAAACATCCTAACGTTGACAAAATGACAAATGACAGTGATTGCGCCCTCTAGAAGGGAGAGTGTAGGCATTACAGCCCATTACTCAGCTCGCCAGAAGAGACAGTCACAAGAGATACACAAAGAAGGACGACACAAACACATAGGCACAAACATCCATGCCTTTCGAACCCGAGCCCAGTAGCTCCAAAGGCTACAACACTAACCACTGCGCCGGCGTCCCGGCAGTACTTTAATGTTACTTTAATTTTCACAGATATTCATAGAATACGAATAGAGAAATATGAAAATTAGAAATTTCGTATCTGATATAGTACCTTTTTAAAAAATAGATTGTTTAAAATCTTTTTGTAAGCACCTGTAATCTATAACAACTGTGGAAGTAATGAACGACTGTAACGTATAATTAAAGAAGCAAAAAGTACAAAATATTGGTTCATAATGTCGTACCTTTTAAATAAAACAGAAAAATTCAAATTGGTCTGTTATGAGTAATAATTCCGAAATATGAAATAGACTGTAGACAGACAGGAATATAGAAGTCTGTTGTAATGTACAATGTTACAGACAGGAGAATTAGCGCAAAAATATATCCTTCATCAAATACTTTTTAAACAAAGAAACTAACTTTTCAAATTTGTATTTTTGAACTTGAAATTGAAATAATCCGCAAAACACAAAACAGTACACAAAAACACAAAACACTAGACATATGTCCGTTATAACCTGCAGATGAACAGACTAAAAATGCAAATAAAAGGTGTTTTTTACCTTTAAAAAATAGTAGGTAGATTAGAATGGAAATTTAAAGACTTGATACCGGTGACGGCTGAAATATCCAAGGTGTCAGTGTTTAATTAGAATTTTTGAAAACTAATTTGAATTTATTAAAAAAAGGAAAGCAAATTAGAAGTGTGTTAAGTCATTTGAAAGGGTAAAATAGTCTAATCGCTATTTAATTAAGAAGCCCTTTCGTTTCGGCAAACAAGTTTTAAAAAAATGTCGAACGTCAATAAACGTAAAAAATCAATTTAACACGGTATTTAATTTTTTTCCCTCTAAAAACTGCTTTTGGCTTCTTGACCTCGTAATACTATCTCATTTAACTGATTGTCAGAGTGAGTTTTCATTATAAAAGTTCATTGAAAATTTATTAAAAAACTAATTTAACATTTTTGACACATTAAAATACGATTTAATTAAACACGGGTGTTAGAACAATGTGGAATTCACATGATTCAACACTTGTTTAGTAACTAGTAATTTAAAGGTATTTCTTTAATAATTGCTAAAAATAAATCCACCTTAATTGTATAATTTAATTAATTAAGTAATAACCGCTATTACACAAAAAAAATTGTTGCTTGCTGAATTCAGACCCAGTCTGTCACTACTACTTTCCAATTCACCATCTTAACCATTTTTCATTACACCAACACAAATTTAAGGAAATTACTCCCTTTTCTTCTTAACTCTTTGAGAAGAGTGTAGTTTCAAAACTACACTCTTCTTCTCAGAGTAGTGTAGTTTCAAAACTACACTCTTCTTCTCAGAGTAGTGTAGTTTCAAAACTACACTCTTTTTCTCAGAGTAGTGTAGTTTCGAAACTACACTCTTCTTCTCAGAGTAGTGTAATTTCAAAACTACACTCTTCTTCTCAGAGTAGTGTTGTTTCAAAACTACACTCTTCTTCTCAGAGTAGTGTAGTTTCAAAACTACACTCTTTTTCTCATGAGTTTGGAAGAAAAGGACGTAATTTCCTTGTAGTTGTGCTGGTGTGATGATCAATGGGTTAAGATGGCGAACTGGAGAGACTGGCCTCAATATCTTATTTATACTTAGGAGAACGTGTGTTTCAAAACTCACATTCTCCAAAGTATTAATAAGATATTGGGGCCAGTCTCTTCATTGGTGACTTTGTATATAATGATTAATTCAATTTTACGGTTTTCAAGTTCGAATTAGATGGTATTCGCATTCTTGCTTTAAACGGAGTTGATGTGATCCTATGCGTTCAGTTTTAAATATGTCCTTGTTTCAAAGTTGAGTATGTCCTTGTTTCCAAATGTAGTGTCTACTTGTTTAAAAATAGAGTATCTTGATTACTTGCGGATTTTTTCCGATATTTTCCAGTACGTAAGATATTTAGAGAATGAATTGTAGTAGGTGGGATACGAGACTCCGCCCTCTTGAGATGATTCTATATTGAGTCCAATGCAAGAAAAAAACCCGGCCTACTACACTGATGAAACTAACTAGTTTTAACGAATAAAACGTAAATTTGTTTGAAATTGAGCATGTCTGGCAATTCAAACTAAGTTATAGGATCGTCATATTTGAAACAAAAATGTTTCAAATAATTTCAAAAGTAAAATCTAGTTTTACTCAGGTTTCAAAATTTCTTTATTATCAGAACGTAACGAAACTCTTAAATGAGATGGGAGTTCAATATTTAAAGTAGTATTCGACATTTTAAATATTAAATAACTTTACTGGTGAATTCTACTACTTCTAGTTATATCTGGTTAACGTTTTTGATTAAAATAGTCAAAGATTATATAGGGGAGACGGGGATTATATAGTTTCTACATTGTGTAAGTTTTCCGCCTGGCCTCATACAAGAATAGAGCCGTTAGGATGTGCCAAATGGCTCATTGGTTAAAAAAACAACTCATTTTATCTCACCCACAATAATTTTTGCTCAATATTGTCTGCATATAGTAATAAAAAGGGAAGTTGAATGAACTCGTACTATTCTGAAACAATTTTTGTTAATATAAAAACTATCAGGAATGGATGTAATAGCCAAAAAAAAGGGAGGGGGGGGGGAATCACACCAAACTTTAGTCAATCAATTTTTTGTAATCTCTAACAATTTTTAGACAACTTTCTAGAAAAGCTCCACAAAGAATATGTCCTCAAGTTTTATGTTTATAAAGGGTCCATATGATAATGACTTTAATGAAATTGGTTACGATAGATTAATATAATACACTCTTAAAACGAACGAGCGATTTTAACTCAGTCTGATTGATTTTCACTCCTCCAGTCTGGAAAATGCACTTCTCTTTTTATAGTGGATCCTTTGTGTGTTAAACCTCCGACAGGATCACTCCAAACAAGTGTGATTTTAACTCAGTCAGAGATAATATTCACTCCTTTCCAGTGTCGAAAATGCACTTCTCCAACTGGAGTGGAATTCACTCTTTTGTTTTAAGAGTGTAAAGTGGCAATTTTTTAAAAACAAAAAAAAACTCTATATTTTGGGTATACTCGTTTTGGGCTGTTTTAGTTTGCAATAAATCTACGTAAAAAATCACAAAATGTTTTTCAAATGTGTTTAATCTTTTAAAAAAAATGGTCGGAAAATTTGCCTCATCACTTTTTGACAGTCTGGGGAACTTTACCCCGCATACGGGGTATGTTTTCCAGCTCAACATGCTTGCATTTAACCTCTTGCAGTCAAAAAGTTTATGTACTTTTTGGAAAATTAGTAATACTAATTTGTAGATAAGCATGTGAGGAAGACAACGACATCTAGTTCACTTCAAAATAAATAAAAGTGAAATATATACAATAAAATAGAGGAAAGTATAGAAAACTAGCCCCGGTCTCCCCTATAGCTAAATTCACTCAATTAATTTGATATCCACCCATAAGACCACCAGACATTAAATATCCGGCGCCATTGTCTGCCAATTCAATAACCAGTAATCCAACCTCATACACCAAATAGCCTTTAACTAATAAACAATCCCTAACTAAAGCATTATTTCGTGGAAAGAGATTCTATATCCGGACGGTTACAGCCCGGAAAAAGGGGGATAGAAATCACAAAATCCTTTATTGCATCAAACTCTGTTGTTAGGTGAGAAAGTTTTTTTCTTCGATGGTAAGCACGTTTGTGTTTTTATAGTTTTTTAACAAAAAGAAAAAAAATTGAGTATGTAACTAGGTGTAGCTTACATTGATCAAAAGTATGAATTTTACGGCACATCTAGAAAAAAAAAATTATCTAACCATCCTAAGCCAATGAAAAAAATTAGTTAGAATTTATATAAAAATATCTTGTAAATGTGAATAATGAGTGTAGAAAAAACGGCCATAGTTTATATATATCATACAACGTTTAAATGGGTTAAGTACCCAACATAGTCTGTAGGCTATGATAAATGTGTCGAGTATGCTACTTTTGTTTGAAGGAAGGATACCCTTTTTTTTGGGAAGAAAAAGATAAATAGATAAGATAAATAAAAGGCTGTGTATTTATAAACATTACTTTTAACAAAGTAATAAACTATAGCTATCAAATATATGACTTTCCCTCTAAAAATTGACGATTATATTACAGTTGCTGCCACTTAAATGAATCCTATCAGTCCCAGTACAATTTGATTCAATTAAACGGCGGATTAATTTAACCGGAAAGTCATAAAAGTAATGGCACCAAGCCTTTATTGAATTTTGATATTAATCATGGACATCCCAAGGTAGTCATGTCCGTGAACTAGAACATTTTTAAGAGATAAATATGAATTTAATAATATGGTTAGACGATATATTTCTAATACTAAACTGCTCAAAACAATTAGGGGAGCACTTTGCTTACTTTTGTTAACCCTTTCAGTTTCAGCGCTTTGTTTTTCATTCTAAAAATCTAAAATTTGTGAAATAGATTCCTTATTCATACAGAATGAAATGGTAAAAAACAGGTAGAAAAATATTAATTTTTTAAACTAAAATTTATGGGGGGAAAATTGGAATAAAAAATTAAGAATAAATTATAACAATATTTTTTTCAAATTTTTATTTGCAAAAAAGAGGTAAAATCAATTTTCAAACATCTGAGAATGCAAGAGTGACGAATTTAGGGTCAATTTATTTCATAAAATCTTTTTGGGAGCGGATTTTATTTTACCATGGTTTTCATATTTTCATTTGATTTAAACAAACATTATTTACATCCTTAAAACGCATGATTCTTCCATCTAACGATAAATTAGTGCAATCTCAACTTAGTGAGAAAAAAATCGCAAGCTCATGATTCCAAATGGAAACTTTGGGGTTGAAAGAGTTTAAGCCATGCGCTCCCCTAATTGTTGTGAACAATGTAGTATGCAAGTATAATTAAAGCCCAAAAGTGTTAAAGCTTTTTTCCCCTATTTTTTTCGAAAACTGGGGCATGGATTGGTACCTTTTCTGAGGAGTGATCTATTTACCATCCGAGTTTTTTAAAGTAGGACACCAGTTTTCGCCCATATGCGGCATTTGCAATGTGTGATTCAATACTTGCGTTTACCCAGTAAACAGTAAACATGCCATTTTCGACGCCTTCAAGCTCATCTCTAGTCTAAGCCTTATCCTGGATTTTTATATATTTTTTTCTTATCTGAGGTGCAAATTGCGATCAATTCTGTAAATCTTTAGGGAACATTCATAAATCTGAGTTATACCTCATATTTCATACTAAAAAACCTGTTTAACACTAAAAAAGCCAACATTTTAACAACCCAACTGACCTTTTCCTCATTTTAAAATTAACAGTTACGTAAATATAACTATTTCTGATAATTATTATTATCCAAACAACCTCTCTAAAAAAATATATATTCATTTCAGTGTCGAAATACTACAATAAAACTACCCTTTAACAAATACAAACATTACATTGTACTTATTTTTGTAAAAATACATCACATTTGGCACATATTTACTGCAAATGCTGTAAACCCGATTCACATAACTCTTGAGAATTTTCTTAGTTATTCGCAAGCTTTATAATGTATCTATCAAGCTGATCATTTCGACGATTATATTACCAATACTTACTGATAGCCCTCATTAACCCTCTAATGCATATTGTTGCCGTTTGGCAACAAGTAACATAATCCGCTTTATTTTATTAATTAAGAGCTCCCTCTCGACAAATTTGTGTTTTTTCATCTATTGCATTCCATTTTGGAGATTTAGTTACTACTAATCCTCATAAATGACATTAGTAAAAGTGTATTCAAAATTAAAGAGTGAGGTTATTAACTGTTGTGAAATTACGATTTTGGCCATATTCAAAGTAGGAATAATATTAGCACTAAATACAAATAAATTGTTTTGAAAAATTAATTATAGTTAAAGAGGGTTAGTTTGAAATATATATAGTAGTTTTCTAGTCATTATTATCAAAATTGGACTTTTGTAGTTGGCTTTTGCCATATGGAAAAAATTCAAAAATTGAAATTATTTAAATTCTAATGCAGTTATATTTTTATCAGTATTTTTCCCATAATGTATGAGTATTAAGGATACACATGTATTTTTTAGGGGTGAAAAAAAATCATGCATTAGAGGGTTAATTCTAAGCAATGTTTCCAGTTTCAATTATGATCGACTTTTATCAACGTAAAAAAACAAAAATGCAACTGCCATGCCATTTAACAACCAGACAAAACTTGCCATAAAATCGCCCATTCCCGCGTCTGGAAATAAGATAACCTGTAATATCCCTTCCAATTCACAAAATTGCCGTCTTGCCGGATTGTAATTTGAGCATCATTTAAAGCAAATAGATGTGCACAGGGGATTTTCCAAGAAATCCGGCCTACAGTCCGGGAGGGGGGGGGGGCTGAGCAAGGGGGGAGGGGGTGATCAACAGGCAGGCGGGGGCGCAAGAGTCGCCTGTAAAAGTGATAGAAGACTTCAGTCACTCGTTTCGTTCAAATCAATCGGATCTTCTTCACTTCTGTTGCCCCGGCAGAGAATATCGCTTGCTTCATACCTGACGATTTTTTTTTCCCTGAACAGGTAAAATTGATTTTTTAGTAGAAATATTTAGTAGAAATGTTAGCTTATTTGCATTGTTTTAAAATATTTTTGGGATTATTTTTGTAAATTTGCTTGTCATTAAGAATTTTTCGTTAGTTGGTGGATTTTTAAAGCTGCAAAATAAAACTTTTTTTTTTTTTTATAAATTTAAACAAGCATTTAGTAAACAACGATTTTTTTTATGCTAAAGCATAAAATAAATCCTTGTAAAAACGATTGTAAAAAAACGCTTAAACATTTTTGTAATAAATAGTAATATTTTTAGAAAATGATTTGTTTTATCAATTTAAATGGAATAAAATATTTGATTCTTGAAAAATATGATAAAAAAGTTTCTTTCAAGCATTCAATTATTAATGTATAGTAATGCAATTAAATGTTATTCAATATCATACTTTTCTCAATAAATATATTATAATAAAAATTTACTTTGTTTAAAAATGGCATGCACCTGTGCCTATAATTGCACGAAATGCAACTATACACTATTTTTTGTTTTTTTTTATTTATCCTCAATCATTTATTGGATAATCTTAATCAGTTATTGAATGGAGTTTACATTTTAAAATATATTGTTTTTGGTCAAATTGCGATGGTAAGTTTTATATTGTTTTTACGTTGCGTCTCAAATACCAAAATGTGCGGTCCTTTTTTTATACGTTAAAGTAAGAACTTTTGATGTTATTTAAAATTAGCTACATAATTTAAATGATGAAGCGTAATTCAAGTGAACTGCTTTATGATCGTATAAACATATATTCAATGTTAAAAAGCCATTAATGGTAGTCAAGGGTTATGTGTTGAGCGACAAACGTGTTGAAAATGAAGAAAACTATTTTAAAATTTGAAATAATTTGATAATTTTATAATTTAAGGGAGCTGGGGACTAGTTTACCTATGAGGATTTTTTTACCTACTTGAAGCATTACTATAAGCAGTTTTACATGTTTAATACATTGAAATTATTAATTCACCACACATTTGCTACAACTTTAAAAGTCACCATAAAAACTGACCGTAACTTTTTGTATACATACCATATGTTTTCATGGCTTTTTTAAGTTTCCATCGCAAGTTTTTTCCCAGAAACTTAAAAAGCTAAATTGACGACATCATTTGAATAATTTAATGAAATGAATCTTACTTAGCAAGTACCCATGGTCTCAATGGCGGTGCGTAGTTATGAATTTGTATAAAATGTGGAGGACCTTGAGGTCGTTAGGTTAGGTCTGAATTATCGTCGCACTAGAGCTACACGGGGGCTATTGGCGACGGGCGTCTTATTTTGGAACCACAGTCAAATGACGAGCCGACACCAGAATAGGCACCCAATGCAACCGTTAAGGGGACATCGTACGCGAGGTCGCTGGATTAAATCAAAGCATCCATTAGTTGAGACATAACGCGACAAAAAATAGTAGTACTGTCATCCCGTGTATTGCTTTTGTATATTTTAGGGCAAATACCGCCATAGACTATGTATTTTTTTATGGAAAAACCAATGGATATTTTTTTGATATTTCCAGAGAAGGTGGCACTTCTAAATTTTTAATACTCTGGTTATACTACCTTGAGCGCCAACTTGGGAAGCGATTTGAGTGTGACCTTGGTTTTGCCAAGGTAAAAAAAACTAAGCTAGATGGGTTCGTGGCCTTGAGCGCCACGAATCCAGTCAATTTAACTACACATGCTTTAACAAATTTTATTTTTTCATAATTCATTTTACACTCTTAAAAGTGAAAAGCATTTTATTACTATTATCTACTACTTACTATCTACTATACACTATCTATCTTTACACATTACTGGTTACTTAACTATCTTTTTTACATTGATTTACTTTTATTATTTCATCAATTAACCTTTTACGTTTTAAAATTTTTGTCTTCATGGATTAAATTATGTTTATTTTTACTCGATTTTAAAAGTATTTTAATTAACAAATTGAATTCGGAACTCTTTTACCTTACTTTATCTTTACCTTTTGAAAAATTAAAAAAAATTAAGAAAATAATTAAATTAAAAAAAAGTTAAGAAACTCCTTTTGAATTATACCACATCTTTGGCACTAATTCAAAGAAGTAAAATATCCTTAAAAGATTTATGGAAACCTCTCAACGGGCCATGGAAATTTGTATTATTAAAATAAGTAAATTTTCCCAAAAGATAAATAAAGTGCCGCAAAACCCATTCAAAAGCCTACATAAAATACGCCATCGAAAACTTTGAAACTTATCGGGTAAATTTTCGGAAGCTATCGAGATATTTGTAAATATTTGCTTTAAGATAAGTGCTCAGCATATGGTGATGTAATTAAAGGAACCTTTGAATTTCGAAAAAAGTTCGCTTCTCATACTATTCTTAGGCTATCTGTAGTTTAATGGAATTATTTGGTGTAGAATAACACTTGTAATGCTTTGGAATTATTTGGAATAAGAGAAAACTTATAATGGTTTACCAGCAATGCTTTTGATATACTTTAAAAGCGTGGGTTGATAGGGGCTTTATGAAATAGCATTTTTACGAAAAAAAGTTTAGTTTTCTTGTCGAAGTTTTAATAAATAAAATAAGATATTTTTTGCTTAAAAAATACAACATAATGATTAAATTGATTAACAGTTTATTTTTAGGTTAAATGCGACTGAACTAGAAAGTTTTTTTTAGCATTTATTATGGTTTTAAAATATATTTTTAGACGTTATTTTTACTTTCCCATTTCAGGTAACATTCGTGTCATATTTTTCCAAAAGTAATTTTTTGGTGTTTAAATTTTTTTAAATATTTTTTTGTGTTACAGTTATACATATTTCTAGACCTAGGAAAATAAGTTATTTACATTCTAATTGTTTTCAATTAAATATCAGTAGTATAGAGAATCATTAAATATCAGTAGAATTTTCTATTGCGATCAGCACTAAAAATAACCTATTTAACTCTTTATTGGTGGTACTTTTCACTTACGTTTTACTAGTTTAACTTTTCAACAACGAGGTAACGAGGAAAGATGAAATTTTATGATTGATATGTGAGTTTTTAACACATTAAAGTCGATATAGGTAAAGTAAATTCTCCTTGAAAATTTTACTTTAGTTATCCAAGCATTAAAAAATTCAAAGACTATATTTAAAATTCTAACTTAATTCGATGAATAAATTGTATTCCGACGGTCGGTGTATTATAAGGATCGATATAGATCACTATTAACATAAATACTATCTTACTTCATTAATTAATTAATTAATTAATTAATTAATGAAGTAAGATAGTATTTATGTTAATAGTGATCTATATCGATCCTTATAATACACCGACCGTCGGAATACAATTTATTCATCGAATTAAGTTAGAATTTTAAATATAGTCTTTGAATTTTTTAATGCTTGGATAACTAAAGTAAAATTTTCAAGGAGAATTTACTTTACCTATATCGACTTTAATGTGTTAAAAACTCACATATCAATCATAAAATTTCATCTTTCCTCGTTACCTCGTTGTTGAAAAGTTAAACTAGTAAAACGTAAGTGAAAAGTACCACCAATAAAGAGTTAAATAGGTTATTTTTAGTGCTGATCGCAATAGAAAATTCTACTGATATTTAATGATTCTCTATACTACTGATATTTAATTGAAAACAATTAGAATGTAAATAACTTATTTTCCTAGGTCTAGAAATATGTATAACTGTAACACAAAAAAATATTTAAAAAAATTTAAACACCAAAAAATTACTTTTGGAAAAATATGACACGAATGTTACCTGAAATGGGAAAGTAAAAATAACGTCTAAAAATATATTTTAAAACCATAATAAATGCTAAAAAAAACTTTCTAGTTCAGTCGCATTTAACCTAAAAATAAACTGTTAATCAATTTAATCATTATGTTGTATTTTTTAAGCAAAAAATATCTTATTTTATTTATTAAAACTTCGACAAGAAAACTAAACTTTTTTTCGTAAAAATGCTATTTCATAAAGCCCCTATCAACCCACGCTTTTAAAGTATATCAAAAGCATTGCTGGTAAACCATTATAAGTTTTCTCTTATTCCAAATAATTCCAAAGCATTACAAGTGTTATTCTACACCAAATAATTCCATTAAACTACAGATAGCCTAAGAATAGTATGAGAAGCGAACTTTTTTCGAAATTCAAAGGTTCCTTTAATTACATCACCATATGCTGAGCACTTATCTTAAAGCAAATATTTACAAATATCTCGATAGCTTCCGAAAATTTACCCGATAAGTTTCAAAGTTTTCGATGGCGTATTTTATGTAGGCTTTTGAATGGGTTTTGCGGCACTTTATTTATCTTTTGGGAAAATTTACTTATTTTAATAATACAAATTTCCATGGCCCGTTGAGAGGTTTCCATAAATCTTTTAAGGATATTTTACTTCTTTGAATTAGTGCCAAAGATGTGGTATAAAATTTTCAGAAATGCTTCTTTAAAAAATATATATTTTAAATTTTACCGCATCGAATTATTTATAAATTTTGCAATTCTATAGCATCTTTTGGGATTCTTCCATTGTTAATCAGTATTCAATAGCATATTTACATAGATATAAAGGGTTCAAGAAATCTTTTTTCTTTATCTTTCTATTTACCAACCTTCTTTTCAGTTTAAATATATTAATTAATGCAAGTTCTGGAAGGATTTGAATTTTTTTTATTGCGAATGGTATGTACTAGTATTAAAATATGGGAATAGAAAATATTTCATTGTGGTATATGCTAAAAATATTAAAAATTTATATTGAGATGCTATTTCTCGATTTCTTCATGACAATGCCGATAAAAAGGAAAACTGAGTGTAAGCTTACAAGAAATAAAAAGCTTTCTGAAACCTAGAGATTTTTTTCTTTTTTAAAGTTTTATGTTATATTTAATTGATTAGGTTGGGTTAGGTGTGAATTATCGTCGCACTAGAGCTACACGAGGGCTTTATTTTGTTTAATTGAATTTTTAACATATTTTTAAATTTAAAGTCGTAAAACAGTCAAAAGAAGGCAATTAAAGATTAAATTCAAAGAGGAAATATTTTTTTTACAATTATGAATAAAATAAGGTCATGCTTTGTATTCTATCCTATAAATAAATTTCCATAATTTTCTTGCGTTTTTATAAAATTAAATAATTAAAACCCACTTACTGCAAATAAAGGCCTAAAAATTAAGAATGCCAAAGCTTTTTTAAGTATATATATTTTTTTCAAATCGACCATACTTATAACAATGGAAATTTAAATATGAAAACAAAACTCGAAATAAGCCCGCAATATAAATTCTTAGAAATGATTTAATTAAAAAAAATTGTTATGCAAAACAAAATAATTCTTCAGGAGAAAAGGTGTTGTAAACAACTCTCAAGAGGAATTTACGTGTCCTGTTTAGGAATGTTTAAGAATCCTTAAGGTTTAAATTTTATGAATATGGTAATGAAAACTTGATTAAAACTCATTCACTATTGAAAAAAATCTTTACTTTTATGTTTCGCAAACGTTACTGGCTTTTTAAAGCGTACAGCTGTTTTTGGATTTTCCTGGTTTCCTTAGAAGCATAAGTAAAATCCCTTAACATATCTTTTTGAAAAATTCAATATAATGCATTGTTGTGAACACACAAAAAAACAAACATAGTCACCACGTGTGGTGATAATTTAGTTATAAGTTGATTTAACAAATCGTTCCAAAGTTTTTAGGATCGAATCCAGGTAGATACCAATCCAAGGAGCAAGTAGTTGAGAAATTAGTAAAAGAAACAATGGCGCTTTCCCGTTTTTTGCATCCAAATTGACAGTTTAAAGAAATTTACTGGCTTTATGTGAAATTGTTTCTATATTCATAAGAAAGCCATTATATATAAGATTTTACCTCTTAGATCTCACACATTACCGATCCTCCAAATTTTGGGCAGCTCAGCTGTTAAAAATTTCACAGGAAAGCTCCCAATTTTTTACAGTGCTTTTTAATGTAAAAGTTTATTGCATTCATTTTGCTCATTCAAGTAAAACTATGAATCTTTCTAATGGAAGAATTAAATGAATGTATAGTGGCTTTTTTTCTCATCATGTTTTCTCCCTTAAGATGAATGAAGCGTTGTTACGTGGACAAAACATAATTTTGTTTATTTGTTTAAATTGATTTAAGCTAATTTTTTAAAAAGAAAAACTGTCATGTCTTTGTCGATATAAAATTTCAGTTATATATAAGCATTACACAAATCCTCACCAATTTAAACATTTTATTGAACTTGCTTATATAATTTTTCTTACATTTAAAAAAAAAATTAAAAAATAAAAATAATTGTCAAACTTGTTCACATAATATATTCTTAGAATTTTTGTTGGATTTGCTGCAAGGAATATGTTATCTTCGTCGACATTATAAATTTCATTTTAAACTAATTTTAACTTTCTACAATAACTTTCTACAATTAACTTTCTACAATCTTTCTTCTTTCTTTGCAATACGAGTTTCGTAAACGCAGTATTTTCAGCACTTTATCTTGACTTTTTCAATTTGTAATTTAATTTTAAATACATATATCTTTAATAAAAAAACCGAATTTTTTAAAATCGAATTGTATTTTGTTTTCTGGTCAAATTGTGGGTTTCTTGTACAATCTTAGATTTTATAGTTAAAAAATATTTCTTTTGATGATATTTCTTGTAATCCTTAAAATTTTGTCTTTATATATAATGGACCTAAGGTCGCATTATTCGGCGAACTTGCCCCCCGCCAAGAAAGTCATAAGTCATAAATCATTTGTCTTTTTGTGTATTACATCTAATCATACTTTTTCGTTAACTTTGTAATGTAATAAAAACACGATTTCAAATTTCGAATTAATATTAAAAGTATTGGGACATAAAGTTTTAGCTGATTATTTAAAAAAAAATAAAGATTTCATCTAACTTACTTTTCTCTAATTTCCGGTAAATATTTCGGCAACGTGCCTGTGAACATTTTTAGTAAACAAGTAATTTTTCACTTCAGCTCATATTAACGACGTTAGAATAAAGACGGAGCTGAATAGGTTTGGTTTGTTTTACTTTTAGTATTTTCATGGTTAATTTAATACCATTGAAAATCTAAATTAAATAAACTAGTTTTTGGCCATATTAATTATGTACTTTATTATATGTACTACATAATAAATAATTGTTCATGAGGGTTATGTAAATGAAACATGATTGACTGGCTGCCGTATAGATATGTAAATGAGCGGTACTATATATACGGCTGCGGTCAATCATGTGGTATCTCTCATTCTTCCCTTCTTGTTTGTAACGAGTGCATGCTCGGTGAGCAGTGATGGGTGCAAGTGGCACGTTTCGGTTTTTAACTTTTAAATAAATCTCTTTACACTTAAACCTAGTTTTAGCTTTCCTTATTTCTATTAGTTACTTTTGGATGAACTTTTAAGTAGTAGTTTTTGAATAAAATTCGAGCAAGCTCTGCAAATTTTTTAGGACTGGTAATATTTTATTAGTGACTATCAAAAAGTTATGTTACAGATTGTCACACAGTATTATCCGATTATCAAGTCATTCAACGGACCACGATGCTAATGAGTTATAAATGAGTAACGTATTAAACTAGGCTGAATATTAAGGTGGAATGGGTGCACTGGATCGTGGGTCTCCAAAGTCAAGTGCCTCAACGTTAATCCAATTGGTAAAAACTATTTTCTCTAACTCATTTCTTCTGCTGTATTGAACTTGAACGTTTTGCAAGCTGTTTTTTTTTAAATAATAAATGTTGATAACTTACAGGTCTCTATAATCCTACTTTTTAAAATTGCTTCCAATACTTTTTGTAAAACTGAAAACGAAAATATTTTAACGTTTTTTCTTTAAGAATGTGCATTTTGTATACCACATAAACGTATATTTTCAGCGTTGTAATATGAATTAATTAACAATTAAAAATTGTAGTTATAACCAAGATGTTATAACATAAAAATCTACAAGAATATCAAGGGACCGAATGTCGTTATAAACCAGTTGTCGCTATAAAAAAGGTCGTTGTAAGCTAGTTTGACAGTACATACTAAAACACTTTGAAAGTTCCAAAAATATATTCGGTGAATTGTTTTTCTCTTATGAGTAAATATATATTTTTGTGCAAAGATACGCAACCTTTTATCTTAATTGAACATCACTTATTCGATTTCAAAATGTTGTTAGATTGAAACCAGATAGAAAGTCCAACGATAAGGACAAACAATGTAAAATGAAGCATGTAGAGCAAATATTCGTCTCCACAAGTCATATTTATAAAATAAGATCCTGGCACTTTTTACAATGTAATCAGATCAAATTGCCTGATATTCCATCAAAGTAATGGGTAGTGGTTAAAAATTGCAAAATATTTACGTAACATTTGTATTTTAGTCGAAAAAATGCTAGTATTGGTGCAAGTTGTAACATTGGACTATTCAGTTTTCTTTATTACTAAGGAACAAGATTTGTTTCATACGGAAGAAATGATAGTTAATCTCTGAGAAATAAAAAAAATGCTTAAGTATAAACTTGTTTTCACTCAATGAGATTTAAAATTAAAAATTTTAACTCAACATTTTGTTTCTTTATTTTTTTAAATATCATTTTATAGTATATAGTTATAGAAGGCTCCTTCATGTTTCAAATTTCAAAATTAAAAAAAATAATATTAAATTTATAATTTTTTTGAAAAAATATGCTTGTTTCTGGAAAACTTGACGGTCAAGTGACTGGTTTATACATCTGTATCCCTCAGAGATCAAACATCCTAACGTTGACAAAATGACAAATGACAGTGATTGCGCCCTCTAGAAGGGAGAGTGTAGGCATTACAGCCCATTACTCAGCTCGCCAGAAGAGACAGTCACAAGAGATACACAAAGAAGGACGACACAAACACATAGGCACAAACATCCATGCCTTTCGAACCCGAGCCCAGTAGCTCCAAAGGCTACAACACTAACCACTGCGCCGGCGTCCCGGCAGTACTTTAATGTTACTTTAATTTTCACAGATATTCATAGAATACGAATAGAGAAATATGAAAATTAGAAATTTCGTATCTGATATAGTACCTTTTTAAAAAAATAGATTGTTTAAAATCTTTTTGTAAGCACCTGTAATCTATAACAACTGTGGAAGTAATGAACGACTGTAACGTATAATTAAAGAAGCAAAAAGTACAAAATATTGGTTCATAATGTCGTACCTTTTAAATAAAACAGAAAAATTCAAATTGGTCTGTTATGAGTAATAATTCCGAAATATGAAATAGACTGTAGACAGACAGGAATATAGAAGTCTGTTGTAATGTACAATGTTACAGACAGGAGAATTAGCGCAAAAATATATCCTTCATCAAATACTTTTTAAACAAAGAAACTAACTTTTCAAATTTGTATTTTTGAACTTGAAATTGAAATAATCCGCAAAACACAAAACAGTACACAAAAACACAAAACACTAGACATATGTCCGTTATAACCTGCAGATGAACAGACTAAAAATGCAAATAAAAGGTGTTTTTTACCTTTAAAAAATAGTAAGTAGATTAGAATGGAAATTTAAAGACTTGATACCGGTGACGGCTGAAATATCCAAGGTGTCAGTGTTTAATTAGAATTTTTGAAAACTAATTTGAATTTATTAAAAAAAGGAAAGCAAATTAGAAGTGTGTTAAGTCATTTGAAAGGGTAAAATAGTCTAATCGCTATTTAATTAAGAAGCCCTTTCGTTTCGGCAAACAAGTTTTAAAAAAATGTCGAACGTCAATAAACGTAAAAAATCAATTTAACACGGTATTTAATTTTTTTCCCTCTAAAAACTGCTTTTGGCTTCTTGACCTCGTAATACTATCTCATTTAACTGATTGTCAGAGTGAGTTTTCATTATAAAAGTTCATTGAAAATTTATTAAAAAACTAATTTAACATTTTTGACACATTAAAATACGATTTAATTAAACACGGGTGTTAGAACAATGTGGAATTCACATGATTCAACACTTGTTTAGTAACTAGTAATTTAAAGGTATTTCTTTAATAATTGCTAAAAATAAATCCACCTTAATTGTATAATTTAATTAATTAAGTAATAACCGCTATTACACAAAAAAAATTGTTGCTTGCTGAATTCAGACCCAGTCTGTCACTACTACTTTCCAATTCACCATCTTAACCATTTTTCATTACACCAACACAAATTTAAGGAAATTACTCCCTTTTCTTCTTAACTCTTTGAGAAGAGTGTAGTTTCAAAACTACACTCTTCTTCTCAGAGTAGTGTAGTTTCAAAACTACACTCTTCTTCTCAGAGTAGTGTAGTTTCAAAACTACACTCTTTTTCTCAGAGTAGTGTAGTTTCGAAACTACACTCTTCTTCTCAGAGTAGTGTAATTTCAAAACTACACTCTTCTTCTCAGAGTAGTGTTGTTTCAAAACTACACTCTTCTTCTCAGAGTAGTGTAGTTTCAAAACTACACTCTTTTTCTCATGAGTTTGGAAGAAAAGGACGTAATTTCCTTGTAGTTGTGCTGGTGTGATGATCAATGGGTTAAGATGGCGAACTGGAGAGACTGGCCTCAATATCTTATTTATACTTAGGAGAACGTGTGTTTCAAAACTCACATTCTCCAAAGTATTAATAAGATATTGGGGCCAGTCTCTTCATTGGTGACTTTGTATATAATGATTAATTCAATTTTACGGTTTTCAAGTTCGAATTAGATGGTATTCGCATTCTTGCTTTAAACGGAGTTGATGTGATCCTATGCGTTCAGTTTTAAATATGTCCTTGTTTCAAAGTTGAGTATGTCCTTGTTTCCAAATGTAGTGTCTACTTGTTTAAAAATAGAGTATCTTGATTACTTGCGGATTTTTTCCGATATTTTCCAGTACGTAAGATATTTAGAGAATGAATTGTAGTAGGTGGGATACGAGACTCCGCCCTCTTGAGATGATTCTATATTGAGTCCAATGCAAGAAAAAAACCCGGCCTACTACACTGATGAAACTAACTAGTTTTAACGAATAAAACGTAAATTTGTTTGAAATTGAGCATGTCTGGCAATTCAAACTAAGTTATAGGATCGTCATATTTGAAACAAAAATGTTTCAAATAATTTCAAAAGTAAAATCTAGTTTTACTCAGGTTTCAAAATTTCTTTATTATCAGAACGTAACGAAACTCTTAAATGAGATGGGAGTTCAATATTTAAAGTAGTATTCGACATTTTAAATATTAAATAACTTTACTGGTGAATTCTACTACTTCTAGTTATATCTGGTTAACGTTTTTGATTAAAATAGTCAAAGATTATATAGGGGAGACGGGGATTATATAGTTTCTACATTGTGTAAGTTTTCCGCCTGGCCTCATACAAGAATAGAGCCGTTAGGATGTGCCAAATGGCTCATTGGTTAAAAAAACAACTCATTTTATCTCACCCACAATAATTTTTGCTCAATATTGTCTGCATATAGTAATAAAAAGGGAAGTTGAATGAACTCGTACTATTCTGAAACAATTTTTGTTAATATAAAAACTATCAGGAATGGATGTAATAGCCAAAAAAAAGGGAGGGGGGGGGGGAATCACACCAAACTTTAGTCAATCAATTTTTTGTAATCTCTAACAATTTTTAGACAACTTTCTAGAAAAGCTCCACAAAGAATATGTCCTCAAGTTTTATGTTTATAAAGGGTCCATATGATAATGACTTTAATGAAATTGGTTACGATAGATTAATATAATACACTCTTAAAACGAACGAGCGATTTTAACTCAGTCTGATTGATTTTCACTCCTCCAGTCTGGAAAATGCACTTCTCTTTTTATAGTGGATCCTTTGTGTGTTAAACCTCCGACAGGATCACTCCAAACAAGTGTGATTTTAACTCAGTCAGAGATAATATTCACTCCTTTCCAGTGTCGAAAATGCACTTCTCCAACTGGAGTGGAATTCACTCTTTTGTTTTAAGAGTGTAAAGTGGCAATTTTTTAAAAACAAAAAAAAAACTCTATATTTTGGGTATACTCGTTTTGGGCTGTTTTAGTTTGCAATAAATCTACGTAAAAAATCACAAAATGTTTTTCAAATGTGTTTAATCTTTTAAAAAAAATGGTCGGAAAATTTGCCTCATCACTTTTTGACAGTCTGGGGAACTTTACCCCGCATACGGGGTATGTTTTCCAGCTCAACATGCTTGCATTTAACCTCTTGCAGTCAAAAAGTTTATGTACTTTTTGGAAAATTAGTAATACTAATTTGTAGATAAGCATGTGAGGAAGACAACGACATCTAGTTCACTTCAAAATAAATAAAAGTGAAATATATACAATAAAATAGAGGAAAGTATAGAAAACTAGCCCCGGTCTCCCCTATAGCTAAATTCACTCAATTAATTTGATATCCACCCATAAGACCACCAGACATTAAATATCCGGCGCCATTGTCTGCCAATTCAATAACCAGTAATCCAACCTCATACACCAAATAGCCTTTAACTAATAAACAATCCCTAACTAAAGCATTATTTCGTGGAAAGAGATTCTATATCCGGACGGTTACAGCCCGGAAAAAGGGGGATAGAAATCACAAAATCCTTTATTGCATCAAACTCTGTTGTTAGGTGAGAAAGTTTTTTTCTTCGATGGTAAGCACGTTTGTGTTTTTATAGTTTTTTAACAAAAAGAAAAAAAATTGAGTATGTAACTAGGTGTAGCTTACATTGATCAAAAGTATGAATTTTACGGCACATCTAGAAAAAAAAATTATCTAACCATCCTAAGCCAATGAAAAAAATTAGTTAGAATTTATATAAAAATATCTTGTAAATGTGAATAATGAGTGTAGAAAAAACGGCCATAGTTTATATATCATACAACGTTTAAATGGGTTAAGTACCCAACATAGTCTGTAGGCTATGATAAATGTGTCGAGTATGCTACTTTTGTTTGAAGGAAGGATACCCTTTTTTTGGGAAGAAAAAGATAAATAGATAAGATAAATAAAAGGCTGTGTATTTATAAACATTACTTTTAACAAAGTAATAAACTATAGCTATCAAATATATGACTTTCCCTCTAAAAATTGACGATTATATTACAGTTGCTGCCACTTAAATGAATCCTATCAGTCCCAGTACAATTTGATTCAATTAAACGGCGGATTAATTTAACCGGAAAGTCATAAAAGTAATGGCACCAAGCCTTTATTGAATTTTGATATTAATCATGGACATCCCAAGGTAGTCATGTCCGTGAACTAGAACATTTTTAAGAGATAAATATGAATTTAATAATATGGTTAGACGATATATTTCTAATACTAAACTGCTCAAAACAATTAGGGGAGCACTTTGCTTACTTTTGTTAACCCTTTCAGTTTCAGCGCTTTGTTTTTCATTCTAAAAATCTAAAATTTGTGAAATAGATTCCTTATTCATACAGAATGAAATGGTAAAAAACAGGTAGAAAAATATTAATTTTTTAAACTAAAATTTATGGGGGGAAAATTGGAATAAAAAATTAAGAATAAATTATAACAATATTTTTTTCAAATTTTTATTTGCAAAAAAGAGGTAAAATCAATTTTCAAACATCTGAGAATGCAAGAGTGACGAATTTAGGGTCAATTTATTTCATAAAATCTTTTTGGGAGCGGATTTTATTTTACCATGGTTTTCATATTTTCATTTGATTTAAACAAACATTATTTACATCCTTAAAACGCATGATTCTTCCATCTAACGATAAATTAGTGCAATCTCAACTTAGTGAGAAAAAAATCGCAAGCTCATGATTCCAAATGGAAACTTTGGGGTTGAAAGAGTTTAAGCCATGCGCTCCCCTAATTGTTGTGAACAATGTAGTATGCAAGTATAATTAAAGCCCAAAAGTGTTAAAGCTTTTTTCCCCTATTTTTTTCGAAAACTGGGGCATGGATTGGTACCTTTTCTGAGGAGTGATCTATTTACCATCCGAGTTTTTTAAAGTAGGACACCAGTTTTCGCCCATATGCGGCATTTGCAATGTGTGATTCAATACTTGCGTTTACCCAGTAAACAGTAAACATGCCATTTTCGACGCCTTCAAGCTCATCTCTAGTCTAAGCCTTATCCTGGATTTTTATATATTTTTTTCTTATCTGAGGTGCAAATTGCGATCAATTCTGTAAATCTTTAGGGAACATTCATAAATCTGAGTTATACCTCATATTTCATACTAAAAAACCTGTTTAACACTAAAAAAGCCAACATTTTAACAACCCAACTGACCTTTTCCTCATTTTAAAATTAACAGTTACGTAAATATAACTATTTCTGATAATTATTATTATCCAAACAACCTCTCTAAAAAAATATATATTCATTTCAGTGTCGAAATACTACAATAAAACTACCCTTTAACAAATACAAACATTACATTGTACTTATTTTTGTAAAAATACATCACATTTGGCACATATTTACTGCAAATGCTGTAAACCCGATTCACATAACTCTTGAGAATTTTCTTAGTTATTCGCAAGCTTTATAATGTATCTATCAAGCTGATCATTTCGACGATTATATTACCAATACTTACTGATAGCCCTCATTAACCCTCTAATGCATATTGTTGCCGTTTGGCAACAAGTAACATAATCCGCTTTATTTTATTAATTAAGAGCTCCCTCTCGACAAATTTGTGTTTTTTCATCTATTGCATTCCATTTTGGAGATTTAGTTACTACTAATCCTCATAAATGACATTAGTAAAAGTGTATTCAAAATTAAAGAGTGAGGTTATTAACTGTTGTGAAATTACGATTTTGGCCATATTCAAAGTAGGAATAATATTAGCACTAAATACAAATAAATTGTTTTGAAAAATTAATTATAGTTAAAGAGGGTTAGTTTGAAATATATATAGTAGTTTTCTAGTCATTATTATCAAAATTGGACTTTTGTAGTTGGCTTTTGCCATATGGAAAAAATTCAAAAATTGAAATTATTTAAATTCTAATGCAGTTATATTTTTATCAGTATTTTTCCCATAATGTATGAGTATTAAGGATACACATGTATTTTTTAGGGGTGAAAAAAAATCATGCATTAGAGGGTTAATTCTAAGCAATGTTTCCAGTTTCAATTATGATCGACTTTTATCAACGTAAAAAAACAAAAATGCAACTGCCATGCCATTTAACAACCAGACAAAACTTGCCATAAAATCGCCCATTCCCGCGTCTGGAAATAAGATAACCTGTAATATCCCTTCCAATTCACAAAATTGCCGTCTTGCCGGATTGTAATTTGAGCATCATTTAAAGCAAATAGATGTGCACAGGGGATTTTCCAAGAAATCCGGCCTACAGTCCGGGAGGGGGGGGGGCTGAGCAAGGGGGAGGGGGTGATCAACAGGCAGGCGGGGGGCGCAAGAGTCGCCTGTAAAAGTGATAGAAGACTTCAGTCACTCGTTTCGTTCAAATCAATCGGATCTTCTTCACTTCTGTTGCCCCGGCAGAGAATATCGCTTGCTTCATACCTGACGATTTTTTTTTCCCTGAACAGGTAAAATTGATTTTTTAGTAGAAATATTTAGTAGAAATGTTAGCTTATTTGCATTGTTTTAAAATATTTTTGGGATTATTTTTGTAAATTTGCTTGTCATTAAGAATTTTTCGTTAGTTGGTGGATTTTTAAAGCTGCAAAATAAAACTTTTTTTTTTTTTATAAATTTAAACAAGCATTTAGTAAACAACGATTTTTTTTATGCTAAAGCATAAAATAAATCCTTGTAAAAACGATTGTAAAAAAACGCTTAAACATTTTTGTAATAAATAGTAATATTTTTAGAAAATGATTTGTTTTATCAATTTAAATGGAATAAAATATTTGATTCTTGAAAAATATGATAAAAAAGTTTCTTTCAAGCATTCAATTATTAATGTATAGTAATGCAATTAAATGTTATTCAATATCATACTTTTCTCAATAAATATATTATAATAAAATTTACTTTGTTTAAAAATGGCATGCACCTGTGCCTATAATTGCACGAAATGCAACTATACACTATTTTTTGTTTTTTTTTATTTATCCTCAATCATTTATTGGATAATCTTAATCAGTTATTGAATGGAGTTTACATTTTAAAATATATTGTTTTTGGTCAAATTGCGATGGTAAGTTTTATATTGTTTTTACGTTGCGTCTCAAATACCAAAATGTGCGGTCCTTTTTTTATACGTTAAAGTAAGAACTTTTGATGTTATTTAAAATTAGCTACATAATTTAAATGATGAAGCGTAATTCAAGTGAACTGCTTTATGATCGTATAAACATATATTCAATGTTAAAAAGCCATTAATGGTAGTCAAGGGTTATGTGTTGAGCGACAAACGTGTTGAAAATGAAGAAAACTATTTTAAAATTTGAAATAATTTGATAATTTTATAATTTAAGGGAGCTGGGGACTAGTTTACCTATGAGGATTTTTTTACCTACTTGAAGCATTACTATAAGCAGTTTTACATGTTTAATACATTGAAATTATTAATTCACCACACATTTGCTACAACTTTAAAAGTCACCATAAAAACTGACCGTAACTTTTTGTATACATACCATATGTTTTCATGGCTTTTTTAAGTTTCCATCGCAAGTTTTTTCCCAGAAACTTAAAAAGCTAAATTGACGACATCATTTGAATAATTTAATGAAATGAATCTTACTTAGCAAGTACCCATGGTCTCAATGGCGGTGCGTAGTTATGAATTTGTATAAAATGTGGAGGACCTTGAGGTCGTTAGGTTAGGTCTGAATTATCGTCGCACTAGAGCTACACGGGGGCTATTGGCGACGGGCGTCTTATTTTGGAACCACAGTCAAATGACGAGCCGACACCAGAATAGGCACCCAATGCAACCGTTAAGGGGACATCGTACGCGAGGTCGCTGGATTAAATCAAAGCATCCATTAGTTGAGACATAACGCGACAAAAAATAGTAGTACTGTCATCCCGTGTATTGCTTTTGTATATTTTAGGGCAAATACCGCCATAGACTATGTATTTTTTTATGGAAAAACCAATGGATATTTTTTTGATATTTCCAGAGAAGGTGGCACTTCTAAATTTTTAATACTCTGGTTATACTACCTTGAGCGCTAACTTGGGAAGCGATTTGAGTGTGACCTTGGTTTTGCCAAGGTAAAAAAAACTAAGCTAGATGGGTTCGTGGCCTTGAGCGCCACGAATCCAGTCAATTTAACTACACATGCTTTAACAAATTTTATTTTTTCATAATTCATTTTACACTCTTAAAAGTGAAAAGCATTTTATTACTATTATCTACTACTTACTATCTACTATACACTATCTATCTTTACACATTACTGGTTACTTAACTATCTTTTTTACATTGATTTACTTTTATTATTTCATCAATTAACCTTTTACGTTTTAAAATTTTTGTCTTCATGGATTAAATTATGTTTATTTTTACTCGATTTTAAAAGTATTTTAATTAACAAATTGAATTCGGAACTCTTTTACCTTACTTTATCTTTACCTTTTGAAAAATTAAAAAAAATTAAGAAAATAATTAAATTAAAAAAAAGTTAAGAAACTCCTTTTGAATTGAAGAGTTTAGTGGAAGAACGTCCTAAGTGACATTCATGAAAAAAAAATTAGATTTTTGTGTCATATGAACACGTTATTGTCCTTTAAGGATAACAAGTTTCCCCCTTTTCATAAACTTTAAGTTAAGTATATTTTTACAGTTTGCAAATAACCTTTTCAACAGATCTGAGTGCAAACGGTTAACTTTAAAGCTCACTTTCTCGTTTTCACCTTTTTGTCACTTAGCATGTTCTTCCAGTAAGCTCTTCAATTATGAAACTCTTTTTGAATGCTGATACGAAATATTCAAGGTAAATAGTTGTAGCACCTTAAGAGTTGATATTCTATTATATACCATATTCTATTATATACCATATTTTCTTCTCTTCTGATTCACTACAAAAATATAAAAAATACAATGAAAAGACTTTTACTTAAAAATTATTTAAATATATTTTCTGTGAGTTAAGTCAAAAGAAGTTCAATTGATAAAGGAAAACAATTCCAAACCATTACAAAATACTGAAAGCGAAAACAGACAAGAAGATCAACCCCTTTGTTATTTAATGCAAATAGTAGTTTTCAGAAATTGGTAACGCAGCTGAAAAAGCGCATTCCCCCGTAGGCGTATGACACTGTCATTTCATATAAGGTCCCTAACAATAAGGGTACACACGCATGAAGCGTCCATAATAAGGATAGAAACGTCCGTTATTTTTAACCATGTTTTTTAGAATATAAAGAATCCTACACTCCTTGCCAACCTAAGTTGGGTAAATCGAAATATGCAATGGAGAAGATCTTTCCGCGCATGTAAAAGAGTTCCATAAATTTTTCATGAATTCATCCAGAAAACATGTTTAAAACATTAATTTCGTTTAAGGTCTTACAGATTTGAATATTATTTGGGCAAATTTGGCAAATTTTTCAGAATCAAAAGTGTATTTTGGTTAAATTGTATTAAGATCATTTGTATGTAAATATTACCTTACAAGAGTTTCCAACTAAATTGACCAATCACGCTTTTCCCTCTGCTTTTTTGCTCTTTGTTTTTACCCAAATTAGGTTGGCATGGAGTTTAATTAAATTTGTAAATAGTTTTTTACAGTTATAAGAAGAGTCGTATGGTTTGCTGCGGTTGGAAGGAAAGTCAAAAACATGAAAAGATTTTGTTAACCCAGATCTTAAAACTTTTCATTATGTCTCTATAATTATTTTACTTAACTATTTTTTAAATGAAAAAGAATAAAAAATAATCTTTTTAAAACTTTATTTTTCAACTATTTTAAATAGCTGATCGTTGTTAAAGAAAAGTTGATACATAAATTAAAGAAGTTGATCTGTAACAGAAACTATCACTTAGAACTGCCTTAACAAAAATTCCCTTCTTATACACGTGATAAAAAAAGCGTCAAAAACGGCATTTAGTTCAATATTTAATTTTTCAAAAGAATTTGTTTTGCTTGAAAATAATACTCATAAATACTTGAATGTAAGTGAAAAATTACGTTTACTGTTTCAAGAAAAATAGAACGAATTGTGCAATTAAAATTGAAAGTTTTCATTCAGTGCGGATTTAGATCGAATAGAGAATTTAACCTGTAAAGTTGAAGCAAATCGTTAATACTATTTCACCAAAGAAGAGTTATGGCTATATTGGCCCTTTGGTATAAAATTGAACCATAGTGTTACTAAATTTTTTAAATTCTATGTTCTGTTTTTTATTTTTTATTTTAGCATATGTATTTTAGAATACAAAGGATAATCATAAAATGGCATAATGATCATGACAGTTATAAGGCTCAGTATGGTTTGCTGGGGTTGGAAGGACCATTAAGCCAGATGTGAACAATGAACAAATATGTATTATATCGGTAAAAGTTGCATAAAAAACTGAGTACTTCCAGTCTTTAGTACAAGCTGCAATCGAAGATGAATATACGTTTTAATCCTTGAAAATATAGTTTTTAAAGTTTTTTTTTTAATACTTTCGATGTAGCAGCTTGTTGTTGCCCCGCAAATTACGTCAGCACTTAAGTTTGCAACTAATTTTATGCCTATCTCACAACAACAGCATTTTTTCAAAAAAAATTATTTTCATTTCGCATTTAGAACGTTAAACTTTAATTTCCCGGTATCTAATAAAAATTACCAGCTATAATTTAAAGCTTCAGGAAAAACTGAATTATCCTCTATCTCTGCCAGAGGATTTAACATAAAACTGACCAGAATGAAGATTATATAAACTAAGAAACAATAACAAAAATCAACTGTTCTTTACTTCCACGCACATTTCACACCACTAATCCTCACTGTAAATTGTGACTCGTGTCTGCTTCAGTTTTCATTACGTTTTTACGTTTGGGCTGTAGGGTGTCTTTAAAATGTCCGCGAGGGGTGGAAGTTTCTAAAACAAGTTTTATTCCACCGTCTTAAGAAGAATAAGTCGGCCATAGGGGATGCAGGTTTGTGTGAAACAAGTTAATGTTTATTGTTTAAAATTTTTATATTTTGCGTTAAATTAGTGTTTGTAGTTTGTAAAAGTAAGGAAATCGTATTTTTATAAAATTATCTTAGGTATGATTAATAAAACGTATAAAAAAGTATTTTCTGAATTAAGGATTTTTTTAAAAGTCAGGTAATCGTAAGTTATTTAAAACATGGCATAAGAAAGTGTCTGAGGCCCAGTGGCCCAGTGGTAATATTTGCATTGTCACGCCACAATCCGGGAATCGAGTCCCGGACTGCGCGTGGTTGATTCAACCTTTCATATCTGGTTCAAGTTGGTTGATAAATGATAAAAAGAGTACAAAGGATGCTTTTGAACTAAACACTGGGAGTCCCGCGTGAGGCTGATCACCTTACCGGGACATATGCCCAGCACCCCAGAGCCTATGTTCACTAAGGATGGAATGGATACGGCAGGCCTTGGCCCTATAATGGGCTATTGGCCGAGAGGTTTAGTTTTTTTAAAATAAGAAAGTGTGTAAGGACAGCCATCTTGAGTTCTAGATGGCCTTGTCTTAAGTATTTTTTCAAGTTTAAAGATAAAAGACAAAATTATATGAAATTCAAAATTTCAAAAAGATTTTATGTAATTTCTAAAAAGATTTTATGTAATTTCCAAAAAAATTTCCAAAAAATTTCATTGAAATTTTTGGGGAAATTCCATTAAAATTAGTTTTTTTGTGATGAGTTTTTTGTGAACCATTTTTTTGTGATACTATCAATATATTACATTTTCATATCTTCAACTTCTCTTTCCCTCTCCTCCCCTTAAAATAATAACTGAATAAACCCGGCGTGTCGCACGGGTTTATTCTAAAAAATGGCGAATATTATGCAAACGTTTAACTTACATTATGCTAACTTTTACTTTACGCTTATCGGTCCCCTTTCCAGCACCCCATCAAGATATTAAAAATTAGATTAATATAATAAATATGTAATGCTGCTCACACGTAAAGAGAGGTAAAGCATGTTATAATGAACAAACTTCACTAAACGAATTAACTTTTAAATACCATTAAAAAAGCAAAAGTCAACGAAAAAACCTTGTTAAAAGGAATAGTTTGAATTAATACGTCATTATTCATTAATAAATGCTTAAAATGCTTTAAAATGTAAATGAAAAATTACGACTGCTTTAAAAAAACGTCAGGTGCATTGAAACTTGTCGCCTTGAAAAATTGAGTGCAGGCACTTGTTCCGGATTCAAATCGAATAGCGATGTAAACCTGTAAAAATGAAACAAATTTGCAGTAATATTTCACCATAGAAGATATTTCACCAAGAAAATGGTTATGTTGGCTGTTTAGTATAAAATTGAACAAGGAGTGTGACTAAATCTTTTAAATTCAATGAAAAATCGTGTTATTTTATTTATCATATTAAAAAGAAATTAAATAGCCATTAGACATACATGAATTTTTGTTCTCTATATTTTTTGACAGTTTTTTTTATGTTTTTTGTCGAATCTTTTAAGACAGACTAGATGGATCTTTCGTGGAAAACATGTTTTCTTTTTTAAGTTTATTTTCTCTATATTTTGTGACAGTTTTTTTGTGTGTTTTGTCGAATCTTTTGGGACTGGCAAGAGGGACATTTTGTGGAAAACACATTTCCTTCATAAAATTTTCCCCTAGAAAGCCAAATATCTGCAATAAAACTTGCCAACTTTGTACCACACAATAGAGATTTTGACATTTCGGATTTTGGAATTTTAAAAAAGATTTAATCTTGACTCAAAGTAAAAAAGTGGTTTCATAAAGAAATAACAATGACTGGATGTATTTAAAGTTTGTTAACGACAGAATGGGATCAATCACAAAGGGGCTCGCTTAAAGCAGACTAAATGGTAAATTATATTTCTTGAATGCAGTTTGATTAAATTTTTTGACCGGGTATTCATTTGTTGTATAGAATAAACTTGAACTTATAAATTAAAAAAATAATATTTTAATTACACATTTTGTATCCGTTGATTTGACTCAAAAGATTTTAAGGACATTAATTTTAAATATTTTGACCTATCATTCTGGCGCAATTCAGTTTCCAAGATTATCACATTATTTCTAAAGCTAGGTAATGTAATGTAATATAATGCAATGTATTATAATGTAATGCAATCGTTTGCTGCTGCCTATTTCTAGCCTCCTTTAGGAGCTTTAACCTTTCAAACTATAAAACTTATAATCGTGTTTCAGACATACGTTGCTGGTTTAAGATTTTCCCTTAGATCGCAGTACCTTGCCAACCTAAGTTGGGTAAATAGAAATATGGCCGTGGAGAAGATCCTTTCGCGCATTTAAAGAGTTCCAAAAATGATTTGTGAATCCATCCAGAAAACATGTTTAAAACATTAATTTCATTTAAGGTGTAACATATTTGAATATTATTAGAAAATTTCGCAATTTTATCTGAATGAAAAGTGTATTTTGATTAAATTGTATTAAGATCACTTTGTGTGTAAATATTACCTCACAGAGTTTACAACTAACGGACCAATCGCGCTTTTCCCCCTGCCTTTTTATTATTTGTTTTCTTCCAAGTTAGGCTGGCATGGAGTGTATTCTTCTATGATTGGCACATTTAATATCCATCTCAAGAAATGAACAAAGTTTCCGTTTCCTTAAACCTATCAATTGCTTCCGCAACTTCAAGGCTGGCAAAGGAATGCTGAGATTTAGCTACCTCCATGTCTAGCAGCTATTTTAATTAAATCTTCACAAGAGTGCTTTAGTTAATACCTGACCTTCTGGAAATGGCTTGAGGTTCTGCTTGAAAGTTGTATTTGTAAATCTTGTCGGAAACTATTTTAATAGAATTATGGAAATGTGGATCAAAACGTGTAGAATATGTTAACGAAAACCAGTTTTGGTATACGATCGATTGTGATTTTTTTTAGGCTAATGATCATTCACAATTTTTGTTGTACAGAAAAATATAATTTGAATAAAATAAAAAATAAGCAATTTTATACCTTTTTAATATAATTAGTAAGTTTACAGAGAAAGTAGATGATGGTATATTCGTAAAACGTATAGAATAACTTTTCAGGTAACTGTATACTTAATTAGTTAACACAATTTAAATTAGCGATATTTATAGCGGCTTCCAAATTTTAGAAGTAAGATAAAATGTAAATGCAATGAAACTCGTTTCTATTGACGGCAGTAATTTTGTACGACTTTGGATAACTTGAGTCTCAGTTACGAGTAGTTCCAAAATTGAGTTCTTTAAATTGCTAAACTGTCGTTGACTTGGTTCCCGCAGAGAATTTCCTTTTCTTTTGCGGCAAAATTCTTTGAGATTCTTTTGTTACATTTTCAGGTTCTTAACTCTTGGCTTCTTCTCACGGATTCTCCCTTTTCGTGTTTTTTCTACACTCTTCGTATTATATATCTTCCATTTTATCTTCCTTGTGTTTCACTTTAACGCCTATCATCAGCTCAGAAGGTGGGCACTACAAGTTTAGCTTTACATTATTATTTGGAATTCAGGTTCATATTTTATCACCACTGTAATTCGAAAACCTCTATGCCGTTCAGCCCAACTTTGTAAGAAGCTTAGGAGTGTAACCGTCTTATTGATTTCGAATCCGCTACAATATTAAAAAAAAGATTTCCCTATTAGACCTAGATTTATGGGAGGAATACAACATCTTTGATAATGAAAATAACTTTGTAAATGCCGTGGCCTAATAGTAATAAAGTTCTTGCGCTTGGACCTCATTAATCCCATTTATGGGGTTTTGGTTGTCTTATATTTTAGATGTTTTGGAAAAGTTCGATGTTTTGAAAAAATTCGATGTTTTGAAAGTTTGATTTATTTTTCGGATGCTTTGAAATTTCTATTTATTTTATCGATATTTTGGAAATTCTATGTATTTGGAAAAATTGGTTTAAAAATTTTGTTTTGTTTTTATAGTCACGCTGTACTATTTTTGCTTTTTTTTTCATTCACCGGTATTTGCGCACTGAGGACGAGTGTTAGACTTCGGACGGATGAATGCTTTTAAATACCTTTTTAAACCATCATTGACATTCTAATTACATAGCTATTTTATACTCCCATACTTCTATGTAGTTTTATTTACATGTGAGATCTTATTTAAACACGAAGGGGGTATTTATACCTAAAACAGTTAATACAAATTCTCTTCCTTTTTAAATTTTTGAACAGACGTTTGCGCAAACCTATCACTTACTTTTTTCTTTTAGAGCGGGAAAGTATTCCGTTGCCGGAAGTTAGAGACTTGAATTTTCAAATGCAAAGCCCAAAATTAAATTCCGTATGCACCTACGGATTCATGTTATATTCAAACGTTTTCCATGACTGCTTTGTTATAGGAATTTTGAAGAACAATTTCTTGCTTCTTCTATTGCTTCCTGGGGTTGAAATTGTAGTGGGAGATTGCCCATTACATCTGATGCAAAGCTATTGAAAATTTAGGACTTTTAGAATAAAAAATTGCACTGAACAGTGAAAGTAAATAAAGATTGTATTTAGAATGAAAAAAGTACTTTCAATTTTATTCGGAGAATTGAAAAACAACAACCATGAACTATTTAAAGGTAAGCGAGGTATTGAAGCGTTTTCAATATTTTGAACATTCTTTTTCTTGTTTAACTTTGTAAAGCTGGCTTTCCTTGCTTACCCTTGTAAAGCTGGCTTTCCTTGCTTACCCTTGTAAAGCTGGCTTTTCTTGTTTAACTACTTGTTAAGCTGGCTTTTCTTGATTAGCCATTTGTAAAGTATCTTTAATATACAATACGTATGTAAATTCTTTCAATAACTTTCGACACCACAATTAGATTTCTAAGATTTTACTGGAGAACAGACAAAATCAACAGATATTTCTTTGAAGTTCACTTTTCACGGATAACCTGCGCTACAAATTGTATGAAACGCAATTAGTTATCTGTAAAAGTTATTGGTGTGGAAAATGAAGCTTCTGAAATGTTACTTGGATTGGAGATGATTTAATTTTACGCGTACGTTATCTTTCCACTGGAAACTATTAATGTTTAGAGTGTACGTTATTAGTTAAAGCAGCTTTACTTTCATATATCTTAGCAAACAACTAGTTAACATAAATGGTTAATTCTAGTTTCAGTGTTACGGTTGAATGAACCCATATTCGTAAAGAGTATAATTATCCATTTATTAGATAATTAAATCACTTATGATAATTTCAAAATATTTGAGATTGCATAAGTCTTAACATGCATATACACGATTTCCTTTCGTTTTCCAACGTTTAGTGGTAAAAGAGCAGTACTCTAATACCCAATCTACCTCCGCAGAGTTTGTCCTCGTCTTCTTACACTGTAAAAAATTTCCTTAACTTTCCGTATATATTCCAGGAACTTTCCTGGCTTTTTCAAGTATCCATCGCATCGTGATAAGTTCCTGGGATTTTCAGGTTTCCCCTTTCAAATCTGGCAACGTTTGCTATGAACCGCCACCTCGCTCAAAATCAGTTGTTTTATAAGGTTGTTGGAAAGGTACCGTCAGTGGCCGAGTGGTTAAGGCATCCGCCTCAGGATTCAGCCTTCTCAAGAGTGCGGGGGTTCGAATACCACCTACTGCCAGTCATCCTATAAATCGGATATCTGTACTGAGAAAGAGCAAAAAATCCAATTCGTGACGGATGGGCCCGAGTACACGGGGACAGACGTGCTCGTTAAATCTGTGGAGTCCAAAGTACGACGGCTTCAGCGTACGATGTCGCTCGAAGTTCCGTTGGGTGCCCGCTGAGTTTCCATAACGGTTCCAGTTTTTTTTCTAGAAAGGTTCCTGGTATTTTCCAGAAAGGTTCCAGTTATTTTCCAGAAAGGTTCCAGGTATTTTCCAGAGAAGTTACTGGCTCTAAGTGGGATTGTTTCTATGTATTAGGGGACGGTTACTGATATATTCCAGGAAAATTAATGGTAAAAATTGGGCAGCTCAGCTGCCCATTATTTCCCAGTAACGTTCCTGATTTTTTTTACAGTGTATGTGGTTTAACTTTACAAGACATCATGCTCTGATTCTTACCTCTTGTCACTAATAGCTTTAAATTTACTACAGTGAGGTGTTAAAGGAAAAAAACACCAACAATTATATCCTAGACTCACTCAATATAAAAATGAACATCAGTACTTTTGGGGAGTTGGTGAAAGTTCACCCTCTGAGGAAATTTGATTTCATACACTCTTAAAACGAACGAGTGATTTTAACTCAGTCTGGGGTAAAATTTTCACTCCTCCTGTCTAGAAAATGCACTTCTCCTAGAGGAGTGGATCCTTTGTGTGTCAAACCTCCGACAGGAGTTAATATTCACTCCTTTCCAGTGTCGAAAATGCACTTCTCTACTGGAGTATATTTCACTCTTGTTTTAAGAGTGTACACTCTCATTTTCGACACTGGAAAGAGTGAATATTAAATCAGATTGAGTTAAAATCACTCGTTTGGAGTGATCCTGTCGGAGGTTTAACACACAAAGATTCCACTCCAAGAAAAGAAGTGCATTTTCCAGACTGAAGGAGTGAAAATTACTCAGACTGAGTTAAAATCGCTCGTTTGTTTTAAGAGTGTAGTCCTTTAAGCAAATAATGATCCAACAAATGTATTGATCTAGGTAAATCCAAGATACCATACCACCAAAGATGTCACCACTGTTTCTACTTAAGTGGAGCCAAATACCTTGGGACTCTATTTTACCCAAGAGATTACTATGTTGTCAATTTTCCTACCAGGTCACAACAGTCTCTCTAAAGCTGTCAAGCTATCAGCAACGCCAATGTCACAATTGACTTATTAGGCACGCGCATTGATGGAACTACCCCTTTTCTTTTTCGGTGTCACCAAGGAAACCTTATCATTCTGTCTTGGGATGGTGGAAAGAGGTGCAAATTAAGCTAACTATCTTGTATCTCGTTTAGGATGTTAAAGAGGAAAAATTCTCGCATAGGATGTTAAAAAGAACAATATTAAGTATTTTTACTATGCTACTTTCATTGAGAGAATGGTTTTTGCTGTCTCCCAAACAAAAAAAAGTTATAACTATTTTGTATTATATTTTGATTTTTTTTTGTTTGAATGCTTATCTTTAATTCTATGCATACTATCCAAGAGGCTTGCTTCAATGGAATTAAATTTTACTGACAATTCTGTGAGGGAATATTTGCACCATTTTTGTTTGTGACACACATGCGTGGTCCCTTCAAAACTGCAAACGATTTGTCAAATAACGGAAACTTGATCAAACGGAAATAGGTTTTGAAAATGAGGGAAAACTTAGTGAACTGAACTTAGTGTAAACAGAGTTTTTCGATTTTTAATGAATGAATGAAACTGCTAATGCTCGAAATCCTGCAAGGCTACTTTTTAGTACAATAATAACATTGCATTGTATCATACTCAATGACAAACTTAGATTAAATGAAAGTGAGATTTTTTTTATTTAAGGACTGTTACCCATAAGCACGAAAGCTTATTAGCGGTTTTCTGAACAAGCACACAAGCTGGAATATCTAAGTACCTACCATACCATGCCATATCCATAAGTTGACTGTGAGTCTTTGTACTTAGGATAGTAGGATAATTTTTCATGTTTCCATTTTTTCATAGACAGAAAGGAAATATTTATTAAAACATTCTTTACGTTACTATAGGAATAGCTTGTAAATCTTATTTTTATACAACATTTAGTTTGCTTTTTAGTGCCGAGTCATAAAAAATTGCTTTCATATAATTAAATTGTTAAAAAAAATTAATTATTTTTTCAATTCCAAGAATTTTATTTAAACTTTGTGTACACGATAATATAAAACCTTTAAAAAGAGCGAAATTGCAAATTTTGAAATTTTAAATATCTTGCAAGGAATGCATCTTGGAGGAAGGAACGAAGGAATACGGCTCGTGACTATAAACAAATCCTCTTAATCTTTTAAATGAAATAACTACTTTCCTAAAAAAACCTTGTAACATATCAGTACCTCTGAGAAAATGTGGTGTATACTTCGAATAAACTAAATTAACAGAAGATGGACACATCTGTCTCTTAAATACATCTATATTGCCTCCAACATATCTTCTCTATTGCGGTATCAAAGTCGGGAAAATCTTAATTTCTCCCCTGAGGAATTTGTCCAATCTCGGGGCCGCTTAAGTGTTTGCGAGGAGCATAAATAAAACGACCTTCCTGACATATTCGGCACACTTTTGAAGCGGGCTTCTGAAATAAATCACGAAGCCAATGGGAAAGATTGATAGGATTTTATGTTTACAACGAATTTTAAAAGTAAAGTTTTTTTTTGCCTAAGAGGGACTGACAGTTCCATAGATCTAATGCATTAGTTTTGGAATCACAAATTTTGCAGAAGTATTGGATTGCCGTGTTAGTTCGCTTTCCCCAGGTATGGTAATCAACATAACATCGAAATGAAACAAATTTGAAACGAAAATGTTATCTAGTTATTTAAATATAAATTTTGAAGTTTTAAAATGTCTCAAAATATTCACAGGTGGCGACCCTATTTTAAAACTTCATCACAATTAATAATTAAAAACAGTATGTTGTTTTCTTCTCAATTTTGTTTTAAATTTATGCTACGATGGTTCCCATACCTGGTGAAAATGGAATAACATGGCAAATCAATTCTTTTGCAGAAGTTGTGACTTCAAAACTAAAACTATGTTACTGACAGCACCTCTTAAAAGGGTTTGTGTAAATGAATTTTTAAGAGTATTAGTCTTATTAGTTGGTTTTATGAGAAGACAAATTAACTGCTCGGAGAAAACGGGGAAAGATGGAACATTTTGGTTGACGTTCTGTTTTTAGCACATTAAAGTCCATAAAGGTAAATTAAAAAATTTAATAAAGCATTTAATTATGATATCCTGCGCCAACTCGTGATACCCTGACGGTACTTACAAAACTCCCAATAAAAGACAATTGTTTTAATTTTCATTTTCATGTGTGGGAAAGTAGGTGGTAGTGGGGCTTTTATTGATATGCAGTATGAGGTTTCAGCACATCAAATACTAAAAATGGAAAAACATATTCATTGTAGTCAGTGCAATTTAGTAATTACAAGACACCAGTAGAAATTATGAACAAAAATAAAATTGCATAAAGTGCATTTTTATATCCTAACTATTTTTCATCCTTTTTATATTATAACTAGCAGTATGGTCCCGCCTTACTGGGAACCCGTTAACTTCGCATTGCTTCCTTTTAGAGGCATGCTTACTTGTGAAAATACACTCAAAATAAAAAAAAAATAATAATTAAATTCGTGTTGGCACATGCTCACTTAAAAAAGCAAACACTAATAGAGGATGAAGCAGCCCTAGGGCGAGCGCGTATCTCAACCAAACTCAATCAATCAAACTAATAGAGGATGGCGTTAAGTCGCCGTTTCAGCCCGGTCCATGTATTTTCAGGCCCTGTTATGGTCCCGCAATCCCACATGGATGACGTTTTCTTGAAAATAATTATATTAATTAAAAATCACAATCAAATATGAAAAAACTAAGCCTCAGGTGCACACGTAGGTATTAAAAGGAATCTATATTAAAAATTCGAATTTTTTAGAGCAGTCTAAGTAGGTCTTTTGCGACCCACAGACATACACACAGACAGACACACAGACAGACTCTTTCTTTTATTATTATAGATTAATTATAATAGCTAACATTAAAATCTTCAACGACCAATACTTAAAATTAAAACTTTATTCGGTGCATAAAGAAAGAATAAGTTTTAATAATAAGTATATTGAATTATTGTTTTAATAATAAGAATAAGTAATTTGTTTTAAAATTAATTCACAATAAGTGGGTGGTGTAACAACTACGATCATCTTACACCAACTTCGCGGATTTAAAATAAACCAAAATTATTAATACTACTTTTGAAAAAACAATTATATTGTTAATCAAGGTAACTGCTTATTTTAGTTCCGAAGATATTTTAAAACTTCAAAAACAACCTTCAATGCCAAAGGGCTTCCACTTAAAATAACTATGATTTTTCTTTCTTAAAACAATAGTCTTTTAAGAGCAGTAATTGAATAAACAATCTCAATCTCAGGTTTTTTTATTCTTTGCTCTATGAAAATAAAAATCATACATGCAGAGTAGAACGTTTCACTTTTAGAAATTCGAGAAGGCATAGCCAGGGAATAAGTGACAGAATTAAGTGGAACTAACACGTTTTTAACACGCAAGTGACGTTTGGCAAACGGATGTGTCACAGAATACTAACAAATCCTTTTTTAACAATTAAGATCATTTAGTTGACCTTCTGCAAGGATAAATAACTAAGTGCTATTTTAAATGGATATGTGAAATTTTTTTCTTTTGAAGTTTACTGCAATAATTGGTTACGTTATTTCATAAACACGGCGGCAGCTGACAAAAATGTGCTGTCAACGTTACCTCGTAAACACGGTAGCGGTATAATCTATCAGTTTCCAATGTGTTTACGGAGAAACGTCACTGAACTGAAACTAAGGAGCATCCCATGAAAAGCTGGTAAAGCCTATATTTGGGTCACTTGTGGACAGTTTTAGGGAGAATATGTGCCACATTTGGCATGAATTCGCCGATCACAATTGACATTCGACTCGACTGTTTGCATTGGATCGCCAAATCTCTAGCCAAGAATAGTAGTCCAAGGAATTTAAGTTTTAAAGATTGTTCTTACAATTCTATTATTTTAAAAGCACGTGTTTCCGAAACTTCATTATGTAAAGAACCTCCTAAAGCAATAACGTATCTATTTTCTGTTTAAAAAAATATTGAAAAATTTGGTTTAAAATGCCTATTTTAACAGGTAAAGTATAGGATTGGCTGCAAAAGTTGGGTTGCTCACCGACAATATTGGCGAGCGTTTCGATGCTCCTTCCAGTGTTTCAGTTAAGTTCAGTGAGTAACGTTGAAGCGAAGATGTTGACTACAAATTATCAAAATTTTCCCTAGTATTTTTTTATTTGAAGCTGTAAAACTTAATTTCAAAAACCAAAAGATTTCAAAAAAAGTTTCACAGCAAAAATAAAGCAAAGTATAAATTTATTTAAAAAATACCTTAAGCTTTAATTGTCATACTAGCCCTGGATGAACTTTTCTTTTCATTCAAAAAACTTTAAAAATAGTGCTTTACGTGCCGCATTAGACCCTCACGAACCCTGTCAATAGCCTTTTTAGCGACTTCATTTAATTTTAAGTCACATCTAAAGTTGACCCGCAGAAAAAATAAACGGCCTTGATCTCCAACAATCATTTTTCTCTCTCATTTTGTACGAAATCTGAAAAAATACGTGCGCGGCTTCCAAAATAATTTTTTACACATCTCAGCAGGAGACAGTGTGACTCATATCTTTTGACCCCAAACACCGCGGAATCTACAAGTTATCACCCGAAGATGCTACGCAGAAATTCGGTCGAAGGGAGTAACTTTTTATTCTTTCCCTCAAGGAGTTGAGGACTGAGAATTAAATTTCCTGTTCTTGGTAATTGTTTTCTTGACCTTTTATATTTTGAAGCGATGGAAATTAAATACAAAATTATTAACTTTCGATACACGAAAATTTATAATAATTGACGTAACAATTTAACCTTCTGAATTTGTTAGTGTGTTGAAAAGTGCTCTTCTACACTCCGTGCCTACCTAACTTGGGCAAAAACGAAGAGTAAAAAGGCAGACGGAAAAGCTCAGTTGTTCCGTAAGTTGGAAACCCTTGTAAGTTAATATTTACTTACAAAGTGATCTGAATACAATTCAACCAAAATACACTTTTCATTCATAAAAAATTGACAAATTTTCTCAAATATTATTCAAATCTGTTTGACCTTAAACGAAATTAATGTTTTAAACATGTTTTCTGAATGGATTCACAAAAAAATTATGGAACTCTTTACATGCGCTGAATAATCTTCTCTATAGCATATTTCTATTTACCTAACTTAGGTTGGCGGGGAGTGTAGTGCTCTTTGAGCGATACAGACGCATAAACCCGTCACCTACTATCTGGTTTTCTAGCAACACGCATATAGTTGGAAAAAAAATAATAAACTTTATAATTCCACTACATTTAAAATTTTACAATGTAGAACAGTCACTTACATTCATCTCATATGGAAGCATATTTTTAAAAAAATTAAAGAAATTAAATTTGCAGTTAAAAGTTCCAAGAATTGAAAACTTCGGTTAAAAATTAATGAGCTAAAATTTTCAATTAAAAATCTAAAAAAAAAAAAAACATTTTTCTGTTAAAAAATAGCAAACTAAAAAATTTCGGTTAAAAATTTAAAGGAATAATACTTTAAATTAAAAATTATAATTTCAATCTCCTTCGGTGACAACATGCATACACGTCGGCTAATTTCCTCATTCCACAGAGTCAATATAATTAGCTTTAGTTATAGATACATAACAATCTAATTCCAATAAACAAACACCTTATCTTCGTTTCATTTGGTTTATTATTAGAATACAAAGCTGTTTATTTGTATTTAAATTGGCACCTTGCTGTTGAATCCCCAAAGCTCTTTTCAAATAAGAGATAAACATCGCGTCCTTGCTATGTCTACAATCGGAAGGAAGTATGACAAGCCTAGGTATCAAACAAATAACAAGAAGTCGCACTTCAAACTCGTCGAGCCTCGTGATTATGAGCGATGCCTGTTTTCACAAAATACGGAATTATTTATGAGTAATCTTTTTAGTATCGAGGCGTCGAGACTCTTGGCACCACGGGAAGGTGACAGTAAAAAGTTCATAAGTGAAAAACAAGTCCCAGAATTAAGATGCTACTGAACAATTTCTGATGGAATTAATGGTTGATGTTTGTATTTAAGATCATAAGAGAAATAATTCAAGTCCTTTAGTAACTTTTCAATAAAGCGTTTCTTTTTGTATTATGTATTAATATTTGTTATAAAAGCAACACAGTTGTAGTAATGTAGTTAAAAACTTTTTACTTTTTTCTTAAAGAAGTCGTGAAAAAATAAGTCGTTATAAAAGTATTATTTGTAATTTTTTGCTATTAGTATTATTTGCTATTTGGTAAATGTCGCCAGGACGAAATCGTTATATATGTAAATTACAGGTGGTTAAAGTATTAAAAATACTCACTCAAAAATGATTAACGACAAAGGATTATTCAAAAACATCCTGAAAAATTAGATTTTTCAAGGATTTGTTGAAAGAATTTTTGTAGAAGAATAGTTTTGAAAAACAAAACTTTACAAATTTATCGAGTAAACTCTTCCTCCATTTTTGAGTTATTATTACTATTTGTGATAATAGAAACTAAGATAATAGATCCAAGATATTTGCACTTAAGTTTGATTTAAAAAAACATTTTCGTTAAAAGATCTTTTTTAAAAAGAAAACTTTCTTTCGTTCGTTAAAAGATAATGAAAAAAGCAAGTATCTATAAATGCATGTATGTCCGTATTTGAGTTTAAAGATTGTAGTAAAATATGCCTTGCGCTTGTCAGATTTAAAGATTATATAAGGCAATGGCATTGCGAAAAATAGCTTCAATTTAAGAGGATTTTTGAGTCAATGTTCTTATTTTTAATGTTATAATAATATTTTTTTAAAACTAAAATACATGTTTTAATACATAAGATTTTAAAATTTTCAAAAAATATATATTTTTATCAGATTCTTAATTACTCTCGAATAACTTTTTTCAAGTTTCGATTCTTTGTATACTATTTTCAACCACCAATGACGAGCGGCCAAATGATTTGCCACGCGAAAAGGACATTTCTACTTAAGTTTATCTTAAGTAATTTAAGTTAATCGAAAAACGAAATTAAAAAAAAAATTAAAGTTAGCGTTTTTATTTAGGTCAAATGAAAGTGTTCATGGTATTTAAAAAGTCGTCGTTAATAAGTAAAATAAAAAATTTGTGCGATTAAAAATCGATTTAAGTGAAGCAACGAAATATTCGAGCAATGATCTCCGCAGGATAATTACAAAAATAAGCGAAAGTACTGAACATTCAAAATCGGACTATAATAATTATTTTAATGCAAATGACTTTTAATGGCTAGATTAAAATATTTGAGTGGTCTATGAGCGAGCGAAGCGTGACTGGATTGCAAGAAAGAGCGATCCCCAGGGATTGGCGAGTTGTAAGACCACAGGACAGAGCCCCCTACACTCTTTAAAAAAAAAACGAGTGAACTCAGTCTGAGTTAATTTTTACTCTTTTCAGTGTCAAAAATGCACTTGTCCTATTGGAGTGGATTTCACTCTCTTGTTTAGTTAAATTTCTGACAAGATTACTCCAAACGAGTGATTTTAACTTAGTCTGAGTTAATTTTCACTCCTTCCCAGTGTCGAAAATGCACTTCTCTCATATGAGTGGATTTCACTCTTTTGTTTTAAGAGTGTACACTTTTAAAACAAACGAGTGATTTTAACTCAGTCTGAGTTAATATCCAATCGTTTCCAGTGTCGAAAATGCACTTCTCCTACAGGAGTGGATCCTTTGTATGTTGAATCTGCGCAAGATCACTCCAAACGAGTGATTTTAACTCAGTCTGAGTTAATATTCACTCCTTTCCAGTGTTGAAAATGCACTTCTTCTACAGGAGTGGATTTCACTCTTTTGTTTTAAGAGTGTAGTATTTCAAATGTAATTCTCTTTAATAAATGAGTGAAATTTTAATCTTGTGTAAAGAAATAAAGCTGACATCAATCAAGTTATCCCGCAGAAGGTTATAAAAAGTAATTGGATTCATAAACACAATCCATCTTATTCAGGACATGTACTTTTGTCAAATCAACATTATCTGAGTTATGAACATTTATGACAACTTTAAATTCATAACACGATTACAACAATAATACTTGAAATATTTAAACCTCCGAGTGTGTGGTGCAACGTACTTTGTAAACACGGTAGCAGTACAATTTATCAGCTTTCAATGTGTTTACGGAGTAACGTTGAATTTAAGATGTTGACCGCAAACTATCCCAACGTGGCCCAGTATTTTTTTTATTTGGAGCAGTAAAACTTCATTTAAAACCACGAGAATTCAAAAAAGTTTCACAGGAAAAATGAAGCGAAGTATAAATTTAATTAAAAAGAAATCACCTTAAGCTTAAATCGCCATTATTAACCCTGGATGAACTATTCTTTTCATTCAAAGAACATTAAAAATAGTGCTTTACGTGCCGTATTATACACTCACGAACCCTGTCAATTGCCTTTTTAGTGACTTCATTTAAACTTTAAGTCACATTTGAAGTTTACCCGCCGAAAAAAATAAACGGCCTTGATCTTCAACAATCATTTTTCTCTCTCTTTTCGTACCAAATCTGAAAAAAATACGTGCTCGGCTTACAAAATAGTTTTTTTACGTCCTCTATCCCATAACAAGATTACAACAATAATACTTCAAAAATATTAAAATAAAGCATTTTATAATCTATTTGAAGTATGACAAGGCGAAAGGGAATCCGCATATGTACATCAAAGTTTTGTAATAAATCATTACAAGAGCTTAACTTTTTTTAATAAATGAAAACTAAGAATTAAACTTAGATCTCTTAAATAATACTACAAATAACCAATATCTTCTAACATTTTGATCCCGTGCTTGATAAAATGAAGTATCAAGTTCTTTTATCAAGCGAGAGCCAATTATTACTTTCTTTTGCTGTCTAAATAATCTTTAAACTCAAACATGACTTTAACTAAGACAGTTTATAAGCTTAAGTTAAGGAATTAAATAACAAAAGAAGCTTTAAAATATATCTTCGCTTAACGAAGAGTCAGTGTACATTTTGGTTTTGAAATTGTAGACAATAAGTATTTTAATACATGATTAAGGCGAAATAATTAAGTTCTCTGTTTTTAAATCTATATAAAAGAAATTTATCCCTATATTTTTAAAAATGAAAATATCATAAAAGAAAGATATAAGTGCTATAAAAAATTTTCTAAATGAATACTTACGTCGACATTTTTGATTTTATTCATTCATGGCGACTTTATTAATATCATTAGTACCTTCATTTCCAAATGAAAACGGTACCTTTAAATTGTTTCAATCTTTTTTTCGTGTAACTTAATTTTTTTACATAAATTGTTTAAGACTATGATGGTGTTTATTTGTCTTATATTTGGCTTCTTTAGATAAACTTAAGCTCATTTTCGCGTGGCAATGTTTTTTTTTTTTACCAACGGTCGCTAATAAGTTAAAGAGCTCGGTTTACATACAACTTGAAGAAGTAAGAACATAGAAGTTTTAAAACTGCTTAGGTAATTATAAGATATTAAATTTTGAGTATTATAACATAGTTTTCTTTTAAAGGCATTTTTAAATATTTAACGAAAACATTGCGCATATTTCTTGAAAAATTGACTTTTGTTTAACTTGAAAATTGGATACAGGAAACTTATTTTGTTAAACTTATTTTGAAAGTAGGTGCTTAAACACTATTTTTGTAAATTCTAATTAGCTTGAGAGGAAATTAAAAATAATGCTTTGTAAATTGATTCTGAACAAAACAACTGGATTACTTGAACAAAAAAAAGTTCCGAATGTTAAGAGAAAATTAAATATGAGAAATCGAAAATAAAATACAAAAAATTAAAAATGCTACTATATTAATATTATATCGTAAAATGCTTTTTTAAAAATAAAATAAACATTTTAAAATTTTACTTATTTTGAAAAAATGATACGAAAAAAAATGATATTTTTAACAAATGTTAAATGCGAAGTCGAACATACGAAGTTTACAAATATATATAAAAAAACTTGTTTTCTTAATTAGGAATATGATTAAGAATTATCAAAAGGATTTGGAACACAAGCTATAAAGAACTGTCATATTATGCTCATCTAACGCTGAAATGGCCCTAAAGATAAAATTATTCTCAAAGTCATATTATGGCCCTCTTTAGACTCATCTAAGATTTGTGCGCTCATAAGTTTCACATTGTAGCTGATTCATTTTGATTTTATGAAATATTAAGCACATGTTTTAAACATGTTCTTAAAATCAAATAATATTTCATAAACTCTTACAAGTTTTAAACTTGTTGAGTAATTTTTTTAGTTATTTAAATCCTATTTTTAGGTAACAGCCATTACATTTTTTTTTTTTTTTTTGTAATTTAGAAAATTTGGTTAATCTTCTGAAACTTGTTTTCAATATTACCTTTATATTGACACATTCTAAAAGAATTAAAATGAGTGCTTTCGCATACTTTAGTTTACATAGTTAACTATTTAACACTTAATCCCATTCTATAAAAAGTAGTCTAGGTTCTCTTGTTATGTCCGGATTATATTTTCTATTTTCAGTGCGTATTATACTAAGCATGTTAGATTTTTTTTACTTTGAACATAATTATTTACGTAGTTTACATTTTTGAAGTTTACAAACTATGTCCAATTAGTTGTTTGACACTGATTTTCGGATAAATAATTGTTTAACATTTTCTTTTATCCAATTGAAAAGCTATTTTATTATCTGCCTAAGGCACAAACTTGTTTTTACTGCATAAGAAACATACAAAATATTTAATTTTTTAATTTCAAATTTAATAAAAAAATATGCTTTTGAAGCAGTAGGTTCCATATACGAATTCAATGCTTTCAATCTTTAAATTTAATAAAAATTATAAATTTATAATTTTAAAAATACAATATGTGTTGCTGGAAAAACTGAAAGTCAGTTGGAGGGTTTATACGTTTGTACCACTCAGCCTCAGAGGGTTAAACAAAATATAAATAAAATCATCCATGATTTTGCTAGGGGAACCTTGACACAGCAGTTACACATCGTCAACTCTGTTGTCAACTCCGGCTTGTACAATTTGCCCTTCAACCATTCGACCTTTGTTGGCGTGAAGTTGGCGAGTGATTGTATAACGCGGCGATTTTATTCAGTGTTTGTGAATATCAGCTGAGATATGGATGAAGAAATTTTGATTGCTGCTTGTTACAGCATTACATTTGTGTGTACGAAAGTATATCTTTTTTTTTACGTAATGCATAGACAATTATCATATAACAATTATAATTTTGCGAGAAAATAATTATTTGTCAAGAAGATCCGTGTAAAGTTGGACGAAGGTACTCCGGTACCAGTATTTGTGCAGTTTTTAACTATTTGTACAATCTTTAAATGGCATGACTGTTTAAAAAAAATTTAAAAAAGAAAACGGGACATGACTGTTTTTTAACGGGGCATGACTGGAATCTCTGCTGCCGGTGCCTGCCCATTATTAATATTTTACGGGGATTTTTTTTGTTTTGTTTTAAAGTGTATAGGAAAGTGTAATTTTTTTCTGGATTATTATTTTTTTTTTATGACTGTTCTTTTTCGTACTTATATTTAAATCTTTTAATGCTGGAGTATTACTGAATGAAATCAGGTCAAATAAAAAAGCGTTTTCAGTATTAACCGCCAAAAATTTCGAAATTATTTGTATTAAAATAACTGATTAAGCTAATAACTCCAACCAGGTTTCAATATTTTAATACAAAATCTTGTTTAAAAATTAATTGTTTTGATTACGGGTAAGATATAAATAAGAGTTTGAATACTTTAATTAACATAGAAACATTTTATCATCAACATATTTTACAGTGTCAAATTTTTAATTTCATTCATATATGTGATTGAATTTTATTTTCAAAATAATGAATGCGTCCTGCTTTAAATAAAAAAAAATTAAGAAAAACTCATACATTTCAATTTGATGTTTTATATACTTTTTCAAAGGATCACTTAAGAAAGAGATAACACGCCAAGATGTTTGTTATTTTCCTTATGGCAACCCCTTCCTTTGATGTAGAGAAGAAAAACCGAAAAAAGATGGGTTCGTTACCTTGAACACCAGCTTCAACTGAGTGTAGAAGATCTACATATAATACTTTTACCTTGAACCAGTTCAAGGTCAAGTTGAAATGAAAGTTGAAGCCGAAGTTGACGACGTGTAACCGCGCTATGAAGAAAACAACGTTGATTATTGGTGATTTATAGTGTTAAAATTGACATGTTTCGCCGGACGAAGATCCTTCGTCATCAGAATATTACACAATTAGTACATTAATAATGAATTACTATTGTTATGAACGAGTGCGTAATTACAACAATCTAAACTTGATAGAGTTTTTTAGAAATAACATAAGTTTATTTTTTTCGTTAAAAAAGGGAGCTAAAATAATTTTAAGATTCTGCTTGATTTTTTATTTTTTATTCATTCTAACCTTGACATCCAATAAAATTAAAAATGTTTTAATGAAAGAATTAAAATGCATTATACGAGGTTATATTAACAGTTATTCTAAAAAAGTTTTTTTGAACATTGGTCAGTCCATCTAAAACAACTCTGCGCTGGTTGGTAAGGTCTTGGAATGGCACCCTTAAGGTTGCGAGTTCGAGCCCAGTTGCCTTCCGAAAACCTACATGTATGCTAATGGTGACTGGTGCACGTTAAATTCCTTTGTGGTATCTTTTAATTGAAAGTTGTGAGGTGTTTCACACCCCTATTTGTGTAAGTTTCGTAACACTGCATTTCCAACCACACAATATGTATTGAAATTTATTACAATATGTATGTACATAAAAAATACTACTTTTTACGAAGTTTAGTGAGATTGTGCAGTTTTTAAAGAGTACAGAAGAAAAATTCGAATTATGTTTTTTTTTCTTATTTAAGTAAATGAACGTTTTTAAACGTTAAAAGAGCCTTAGGCGAAATTATAGAAGAAAAAATTTATTTAGGAAAATTCAAAGAAATAAAAAGATTCTGAATGTTTATCAAGCACAAAAACTACGGGAAATGACAGAGGTGCGTCTTTGTTAAAAAAAAAAAAGAAGAGTATTTTATAATTTCATTTAAAAAATGAACTTTATTCTGGTTTTGGATTGCTTGGAATTTAATTTCATTCCATGATATTTCTTTTTTTTAATGATGTGGAGCTTTCTTGTTTGTAATTACACGAATAAACGATTTTTTTTAGTAAAATTATATGAGTTAGAACTTCCCAAACTTTTGCTTAGGGACTAAATGACGTTTTGATTTTCAACTGCATTAGAAACTTTTGCAAAAATTTGTTTGTATGAAAAGCTACTCGTTTTCCAAGAATACTTTACATTTTCTTTGATTTCCACGTGCATAAGCATTTCAATTCTGAGTTCATTTCTACTGAAACTAAACAAAAGCATTATTTTTTGTTGTTAAAACCATGATTGTTCTTTATTTAAATAAAAATGCTTTAAAAATTTTAAAGATAAAGTTAAGATTAATGAAAAACATTTTTGTTTATCTTCTCATTTCAACCATGATGCAAAAGTTCCATCTTCACAAAGCAAACTTCCATATTAATGTATTTTTTAATTTTAAGAATTTTTTGACTGTTGTCTTCGAATTTTTTTTTTTTTGGTAATGAAATTTTGAAGTTAGTTTTAATATTTATTTAAGACATTTTAACGAATGATTTAAATCATATGGTTTTATTTATGTTAAAATATTTTTCAGGCATTTTATAAACTTAAAACGCAAAACTAAATTTAATTTTTTTAATAACTAGTATAAAAAAACAGGAATGTTATTGGGAAATGTTCGGCATCTGGGCGGCATGATATTTACCAGTAATGTTCCTAGAATATATATCAGTAAATTTCAATTATAATTAAGAAACAATTCCACGTAAAGCAAGTATTTTCCCTGTAAATGTCCATTTGGATGCAAACAATAAGATGGCGCCATAATTCTTTTTACTTCTTTCGTGTGGATCTTTGAATAGAAGCTTTCGGATTTGATCCACCAAACTTTAGTTCTATTAAACCAATTCATAATTGCGTGGCATGCGCCACGATCATTTTTACTTTTAGAAAAATCATATTAAATATTCTAAAAGGATAGATAATAAATGATTTTAGTTATGTTTCTGGACAAAATATAAAATGGCCATCTAATAATGCCCGCTCATCTATCGGCTTGATCTTGGCTTTAAACCGAAGCTCGTCGACAAAAGTCCTCGTGTAGCTTTAGTGTGCCGCTAATTCAACAAAAAAAGAAGCCTTTAAAAATTTGTCGAATAATGGAATTTGTGTGTATGGTTATGGTGCATAAAATGTTTTTTTTTGTGGTGGATCGACCTAGCTGATTGGCCGAAAATTAAAATTGCAAAGCGTACATTGGAAATATTAAAGCCTTTAAAAGAGGCTAGAAATAGCTTACTCTGAAGTGTTACCCAATACCATACCAAATTGTCTAACAACCGACCGGAAGTATCATTGGTGCCGTCTAAACTTCTCTTGACCCAATTCCGAAACTAACTGAAGAAAAGGGTTAGAACAAGATGCAAAGCCGTCTTGAAACTGCTTTCAGTTGAAACGCCATGTGTTTCGTTTCACTTTAAAACAATATTTTCAATCAACTTGGTGTGCCGACACACACAAGCTGTGTGGTAGACACGGTACTTTACAAATTTGTAACTAGTTGTTTTTCTTTTTATTTTAACTTGAGGCTTTCGAAAAACGCAGAGCTCTAGTCGAGTATTGGAGGTAGCACAGGCTTTTAACACTTTTAGTTATCATTGTTATATAAATTTTTAAAAAAATTATTGATGATGTTGGAACTGTTACTTCTGAAACACAGGAAGTTACGTAAATCAATGCAGATTTTTTGGCCTTCTTTCCTTTTTTTAGTTTAATGAATTAAAAAAAAAGGGAAATCAGGTATTGACAAAGTGGAGATTTTCAATTCGTCATAGATGCGTCATTCGATATTTCATCCGTCCTTCTATTCCGTTCTTCTAAATTTTTATTTAACCTATCCATTTTAAAAACTATCTTTGTTGTTAAAAAGGTATGAAAACAGACACTTATATTTCATGGATTTTGTCAGTCTGTTTGTAAGCTTTTCCATCCGTCTGTCCTTTATAATATTTTCTGTTATAATTCCAGTTCTAACGGTACGATTTAAAAAATTATTCCTTTGTTTAAAAGCTAGGACGTCAGATACTACCTTTTAGACTTTTCTTCTCTGTCTCTTTCAAGAAACATTTTTTTTTTGTGTAATACAATTTTCCATACACAAATTATTCTGTACTATTTTCGTTACTTGTCTTTTATTTTAATTATTTAAATAAACTTAAGAAATTAGCTTATTTTCGCAAGATAATTTTTATTGCAATCGTTGTTAATGACTTAAAAGTAACAATGAAGTAGTTTTTTAAGTTTTTTTGCAGAACTTCTTGTTTTGTTTGATATAGTAATGACATCATATGAAATACACTTCATCCTTTTGTCTGTCGGTCCGTTCGTTCAAAAATAGTTTCCATTCTAACATTGAAGCCACTCTTTTGTTAAATGGAAATCCTTTGGAAATGTATTAGATAACAATCCTTTGTATTTAGTTTATCTAAAGAAATTTCTAGAAGCAGCTATTGTTTAGGTAAGCATCACTGTAAAAATAAAATTAATTAACTTATTCCATTAACTCTAACTATTAACTAACGTAAAAAAAAAATCAATATTGAAAACGTTACTATGGTTATTTCAAGTTTGTATATATTTTTTTAATTTAAAGTTTCTCCTAAGAAACATAAGTAAAATGATTTAAGATACATCCTTTTGAACAATTCGATATTATGTATAGCTTTCAAAAAGCAACTATGGCTGCATGGCGTGCAGTTATGAAGTGGTTTAGCGTATATTATGGCTGCCACTGTGGCACAATCGTTAGGACTCTAGCCTTTGGAGCTGCTGGGGTTGGGTTCGAATCCAGGTCAGGCATGGATGTTTGTGACCGTCAATAAATGTTGTTATATATCTATGTGTTATTCCTTTCGTTGTGACTGTAAAAATTCTTTCTGTGTCTGTCCCACTTGACGAAAGCTTATAAGCGGTTCTCTGAACAAGCACACAAGCTGAAATATATATGTGCCATACCATACCATACCATACCATACCATACCAGCGTATGGTATTCAAAGTTTAATAGATCGAATCCGGGCAGTGAACCACTCCAAGCAGCAATACGTCTAGAAAGAAGCGACAGCGTACCGTTTTTCTGTATCAAAATGAAAGCTCTGTGCCATTTCCAGGAAAGTTGCTGGTTTTATGTAGGATTGTGTTTCTATATTTTATATTTAAAAAACTAAATCAAGCTTGGAACGAAACCCCTCACTTAATAAAGTTTCTATGCGGAATTCAGTATTCGTACAATAAATTACCGATGGTATGCCTTTACTCCACAAACTCGTTTTTCTACTCTCTCCATAGAGTTACAAATAAGATGGAGACGCTTCTGAGCAAAAACTAATACAAAAACTGGTTTCCTAAGTGAAGCCATCGATCGCTTTGTAGTGAGCCCAATCAAACGCTATCGGGCTCTATTCTGCAGTGGAGCTTATTGGGGCTGGGGGGCCGGCACTCGCCTAGCATGCGAAAGGTCCCCGGTTTGGGTCCGGGGAAACCCAAAATAACTGCCGACCTATGAACGTCCCTTGCAGCCAAAAATATCCGACGAATAATACCCCGTGTAAGGGAGTGCACGTTGAATATACTTCAAGGTCCTTACGATGTGTACGATGTCGCTGTGAACTGTGCGTTGGGTGCCTATTCAGGTGTCGGCTCGTCACCTGACTGCGGTTCTAAAATACGACGCCCGTCGCCCATGGCCCTCGTGTAACTCTAGTGCGACGATAATTTAAAAAAAAAAGAAGCTTGTATAGTCTTACTGCATTGAATGCAGCGAATTTAGGGGGTGGTCAAAGAGTCAAGTGAGCCCTCTTTCGTATTTCTTTGACTAAATAAGTTTTTTTTTAAATCCCCTTCTTACAAATACAAATACAAAAATTGACGACCAACAACCGGCCAGAGGCCCAGCAAGGTTGGTCCAAAATATATCTAATTCCTTACCAGTTTCCAATACCTATCGAGATTCTTCTTAAAATGTTCCACTTGCTTCGAATACACAAATTCTGGTAAAGAATTGCATTCGTTGACGACTCTATTATAAAAATAATGTTTTCTTACCTTCCTTCTAAAGCATGATTTATTCAACTTCCGACCATGTCCTCTGGTCCGGTTATTTAAGGTAAAACCTAACCCTTCCATTATGGTGGGCCGAAAAAGACTTTTTATTTTATTTCGGATCGCTATAGTGCGGAAAAGTTGCCATTGGTAAAGACATGAAAAATGCACTAATTATTATTTTTTATTACCATATCTTCCGTTCGCGCAATGCCTTCAAAGTTGGCGGAAAATTGTCAAAAACAGTAATTTTTCATAATTTTTTTAAATCCGATATATGATTTTAATTGCTTTCATATATCATATTGTCTGATTAAAATTTACAAAAAGTTAAAACTTTGAAATTTAGTAAAAAATACGAATTTTCTTAATTTTATACTACGTTAAGTGGTCGGAAGATCTGACACAAATGTATAACTTATTATACTATATATTACAGCATTTATTATTAATAAGTGCTGTAATATTTGAATTTTACATACTTTTAGTAGTTAATTCATGATATAGGAACGTAATTAAAAACAGATGGCTTGTTTTAAAAAAATTATAAAAAATTACGGTTTTTAAAATGTTTTCGCCAACTTTGAAGGCATTGCGCGAACGGAAAAGATATGGTAATAAAAAAATAATAATTAGTGCATTTTTCATGTCTTTACCAATGGCAACTTTTCCGCACTATAGCGATTCGAAATAAGATAAAAAGTTTTTTTCGGCCCACCCTACCCTTCATGTCTCCCTGTTTTACGAACTTGAATAACTGAATTAAATCACCCCTACAACTGTATTATTTTTAAAAAGCCTTTTTTCAATAAAATGATGCTCTTTAGCATTAAAAAACATTGAGTAAGTCTTTTGTTTTCGGCTAACTATAGGGTTGCTTGGCGACTTTCTGAAGACTTCGCTTTTTTCACGCCAAGCATCTCCACTTTCTTCTTTACTCAATGACTCCCTCACATGAGACGGGGCCCGGATGGCCGAGTGGTAAGCATCGCAGGCCAGCAGTCTGCGTGCTGTAACGGGCGCGGGTTCGATTCCCGCCTTCGCCCTGGGTGTATTTCCTCTCTTTGTGACAGTAAAAAATCTTTCTGTGTCTGTCTTACTTGACGAAGACTTATAAGCGGCTCACTGAGCAAGCACACAAGTCGGAATATATATGTAAAATTACCCTACCCTACCCTCACATGAGACGTCAGCTAAGGCGAAATGTAAAAGAAATGAAAAACCCCTTACTCTGTTTTTATTGAACCTGGTTTAGTAACCTATACCAATATATATGGTTTTTTATTTTGAATGTTTTAGCCAGTGTTTTTGGAACATTTGAAATTACGCATACCTACCAAGCTTTTTTTTCGTTTCAAAATTTTGGTTGTAGAATTGAGAAGCATATTTGCTATATTGCATTCTGAAAGAATTCTCTTCTTGACTTTTAGTTTTCGTTAAATATTAAAATGAATGGAATGTTGAAATATTTTAATATTTTTGCAATAAAATATTATAAAATTACTCAGATAATTCAGATAAATAGAGTTAAATCATCGTCGCACTAGAGCTACTCGAGAACTATTGGTGATAGGTGTCGTAATTTAGAACCACAGACACCTGAGTAGGTAACTTTCAAGGGTTACATCGTACTTATCGTCGGAACTTTGGAGTACATTTAATTTGCACTCCCTCCACACGGGTCTTAGTCCTCTGGCGTTTGAAGTGCTTAAACTATTTATAAGTTAGCTGTTATAATTCAGATGAAAAGTGTCTATTACTAATTATTGTTCTTTATTAAAAAAAAAGATCGACAATTTGAAATAGCCCATACAAGCTTCTTATGATAGAATAATTTCTTTTGTTCAAACAGCAGACAAAAAGACTCACAAAAAAGATAACTGTCCCAGTTTACTTAACACCTACCATTTGTGTTCTATTTTTACAAGTGTCGAATCAACTTCTGAGACAGAAGAAAAAGGAGTTTTCTAAGACGATAATGTTTGCGGGTGGCAGACGTTAAGTTCACGAAAGCCAACCGATATTTGCTAATGCTTGATGTTTACATAAATGTCATTTTTGACAACACTATCTTCAATCTTCAGAAACATCTGCACTGGCTCTGCGGAAAGAATGCATTGTAATCAAACGCAAACAATGCACATATTTTCCAAAAAATTATATAATTATATCAGTAATGCACATATTTCTGTAAAATTAAAAAATAATGCCAGTATTTCTTTGATAAGCAAAAAAATACTGAAATGGATAACTATATGGGTGATTCTACTATAAGTGATTATTTTGATAACTTCAGGGTTAAATGTTATATTTGTGAGTTATTCTGTATTTTTGCATAGTATTTATTCTGTAATGCATTTCTATAGTTTTAAGAAGCATTTTCAAGGAAATATCTTCAATGAAAATTTGAAATACTTAAATTCTCATCGCCTGTCTTCTCATCACATGCATTGATTTCTTCGAAGGTATTTAAATGAAAATATTTATTTTACTAATTTTACCGCATAAAATTAAACTAATTGTATACTATTAATGAAAAATTATAGAATTATTTTTTTTATAAAATAATAATTGTATAAAATTAAATATTTATTTCGTGTGAGTTCTTTCTTTGGATCTTCCAAAGAGTTAAAAAAAATTCGAATTGGTTAAAGCGTTTAGAATTGATTTTTGGTCTGTTACTAATGTCCTTTGCTTAAATATATTTTATTGTTTTCTACAGTCATTTATGATTTTGCCACACAGTGAAAACTTTAGCATGGTTCAAAATATGATGTTGAAGTTTTTTTTTTAAACCTAGCTTATAATTTTTTTTTTTTGAGGAATATTTCTTACTTTTCTTACAACTGTTCTTGCCACCACTGTACACTACTGATATTTTCTTTAGGTGGGATAGAAGTAAAAATGTTTAATATTGCTGCATATGATTCTGAATATGTTACCTAATCTGTTAAAGTCAAAAATTTGTTTAAAATGTAATTTTTGACTAAATAATATATTGAAATGTTTTTTTTAAAGGTTTTTAATCAATTATTGACAATTTCAAACTTTTCGCATCATACCATCCAACATTCAATTTCAAAAAATAAATTTTCTAAAAAAAATTTCAAACTTTTTACCGAAAACGATAACCCCATTAATATTATAGTGACCAGATTTCACATTATTACATTTTAGCTTGTTTGTTGATAAGGTAAATCTAATAAAGCAGCAAACACTCCGGAGTGAACAAACTGAGATATGAGGCGTCAACGCCGAACCATCTGGTGGCGATTCTGGGATTATTGGACTCGGTCACAGATATCTAGATCTATTAATCTAGTTCTAGAAAAGGTCACGGAAGGTTATCTTATGCGATGCCCAGAAAGATTATTTTTGAGTTTAAATGAGCGAAAATGTGTTAAAGTCAGTAGTTTCATTTTACTAAAGTATCGGCAGTGCGGGTAAATTTGGTCCGAAAGCATAGTATTCTTTCCAAAAGAAGAAAATTTAACTAAAAAAATTATTTAAACACTTAAAAATCATTATGCATTCTAAGTATTGTACGTTAAGGAATAATTCCCAAGCACTTTTATTAAATTTTACGGATTTAAAAAAACTTTGCTTTAGTTTAAAAAATGAAGACACTGTTAGGATCCGGGCTGGTAACTTTGGTCCAAGCAATGAAATACATGAGAAACATACTTCCTAACATTCTTAAAGGCTGTGTCACCGAATTAAATAGTACTATTAAAATGTTGAAACCTAAAAATAACAATTTCTTCAAAAATATTGAATCAGAATACACTTCTACTTAATTTTTTATAGGTGCAAAGTTCCATAAAGTAATCTTTACATTTTGGACCAAAGTTATCCGCAGTCATCGGCAAAAGGTTCCCAGTGATAATATTAAATAATGTGATATAATTTAAATATAACATAAACAGTATTCAACTTAGAATTTAAAAAATGATGCAACTTTCATCCCCATAAATAAAAAAAATAGTATAGAGTGCTTTATATAGCTATTTTCAATGTCTTATTAGGTGTTCCAGACAAAAGTTGGAAGAAAGAGATTTTTGTCAGTGAATGCTAGTAAGAATAAAAACGTCTTTTGTAGTATTGCCAGAATTAAAACGAAATTTTTTTTACATGAAATGAAAGGCAATGTTTCCACCTTTCCAAAAATGTAAAACAATTTTAGATGAGATTATTTTATGAAGAAATTAAGAAACAAATATTTTTAAACGTGTGGACCAAAGTTACTCTCCATGGTCAAAGATATCCGCTTTGACGGTAGTTACATTTTGTATCCTATGTTGCGTACTACCAAGTAGTACTTTAAGTTTCAATAAAGGTAATGAAGAATATAATTCTATTATCTTATTGGGTGTGTTACCGTTAAAACCCGAAATCAACTTAAATTAACAAGTGAAAACTAGTTCTTACTGACGTCATTCGTTAAAACTAGTTCCATTATCAAAAAACATGTGATCTCAATATCTAGCAATAGTTTTTTTTTGCATTGTATAAGAAAGCTTGTAAAAAAGCTTAGACAAAAATAGAGTTATCTAACATATCTTAGGTAAAATATATCTAAATATGAGGCCGTGACTTATAATATAATGTTAAAGTTAGCTTGACATTAGCTAAACATTGTGTAATAACTATGAAGGTAGAGACAAGAGAACAGTTTAACGTAATTTTAACCGACGAGCAACATCAACACAGTCCTGACAGTTTTGAAGAAAAAAATAAGATTTCTATAATCATGTGGTTTTAAAGTTAATTTAAACGAAAATCAATTATATAGTCTATTGTCGTCAATGTAAATTGTTCTCTTCATATAATAGGGAATTGTTTTAATTCTTTAAATAATGCGTGTAGGGGAAGGTGCTGAGGTTTGGGACAGATTTAGATTTTTAATTTTAATATTTTTTTATAAACCGATTATTTAAAAGTTTTTAGGTATTCTCCTTTAACAAAATCTTGCCTATACTAAGGTATTTTTTAAAGATTTTTTTCTTTAATATTTAACCCCACAGGTACGATGTCTCCAGGTACATCCACTGTCCACAGGTACAACTTCAGTGATGTACCTGGGGACAAGGCACGATGTACCTGAGGACATTGTTACAAATTGGCTAGAACACAATTCTGTCGTGCAAATAAGAAGTCAAATACATTTTTGGACTTCGTATAGAATGACATCTTTACATTTTTCGAGAAAAAAAATATCGAACTGTTCCCTTTTCTTAATTTAAAATGTATTTCTAAATACGTTTTATTTACAATTAACGAATACGCTTTCCAAATGCTTTCTTATTTATAAAAAACTAATAATTGTAATCCCCAAGACTTGGAAATAGAGTAAGTTTGATGTAATTTTAAGTAGTAGCTTTATTTTTCAATAACATAATTTGCAAATTTGCAAGATAACTTATAAGCCAAAAATAAATAATAATAATTAAATCTACTCAAGATTATAACCATCAAAAAGACGTAGGAAAAGAACCAACTGCTGTCCTCTTCTTGTATCTTGGCTAACAACATTTGGTGTTGGAAGTTTTGGAATTGTATCACCTCTATCGAGTTCAAATTTTTCAGTATATTTTTCAGTTTTAGTAAATTTATTCAAATTTTCAATATTTTTAAGTATTCTATATTAAATTAACTACCCTGTACTTCAATCATAGTGGCCAAGTTATATTTGACAGTTTTTTCCCCCAGAAACCTCACTAAAACAAAGTCCACTACTTGAAGTTCATCATTATTTGTTGATTAATTTTGTAAATTTAGTGTCAAATCATTTTCAAATATTTATGTTTAAATTGAGAGTTAAGTTCCACCCTTCCATTCAACATCCTTCCAAACGTATATTTGCTTTATATTTACTTGGAGCAGACTTTTTGCTTTTGGTCGTTTTCTGTTTAACTTCTGTATTATCGTTTAAATTGAGATTTTTCTTTCTGCCTCTCTTGGTTTGCTTTCGTAAAAGGTGTTTTGAAAGTAGTCAAATTTCTTCGAGATATACAGAAGAGCAGGTCTGTGGCCTCTGATCGGAACTTAAGGAAATTTGAAAAATCAGAGAAACAGTAATAGGCACAGTACACAACAATTTACAGTGCAGCAGAAAAATTGGCTGTACCTAGGGACGTCCCTAGGTACTACCTAAATACTGTCCCAAGGAACAGCACATCGGGTAATTTTTTAAACGCATTGTAATAAGAAACTGTTAAGTTTTGAAAAACACAAATAGTATTTAAAATTACTTCAAACAATGGCTTATTAAGTAGTACTAAGAAGAGCCGACAAGGAGATTAAACCGACGCGTAATACAAAATATAAAATGATAGTAAAAGTTACTCGAGATGTGTGAAACCAATAAATCCTGTTTATTATGCCCCCATTAGCTTTCGGCGACCCTTCTTTAACAAGAGAAGATAAAGTTTTGTTAGTAGCGTTGCCACTAAAAATACAGGATTTTTTCGATTTCCCTAAAACGAGTTATTCCCCATGTCCCCAGGTACAACTGTCCCAAAGCTGAGCACTTTCCCCTATAGTTTAATTTATTGTAATGATTTTTGTAAAGAACATTAAAAAAAACTTTTTACAAGCGTGGTCAGGGATGTTTCAGAATTTTCGAAAAATATCCGAATTTTTGCCACTTTAAATTCTTTTTACAAACGTGGTCAGGGATGTTTCAGAATTTTCGATAATATCCGAATTTTTGCCACTTTTAAATTACCCACCAGAAGGAAACTTTTAGTACCTATTCTTATTTTGTTTACGTTTTCTTGAAATTCAGCAAAAACCAGATTTAACTAATGGCTTAATAAAAACCTGCTATTGCGCGTTAATTGTGGTTTCAGTTGTTTTCCGGTGTTAACGATAGAATTTACGTCAATGAGTTTAATTGTGATATTACGAAATGGAATCAATTCGAATAGCAGTTTAATGAATTCAATTCAATAAACTACATCTCTCACTACTCGTAAATGCTAACTAATACTAGTTAAATAAATTATCCAGCAATTAGCTAGTTAGTTCTAAGAGCAAATAACCAAAGTGGAAAATATTTCAAGACGAATGCTTTCAGTTCGATTTATCAACTTTAATATTTAAACGAAGTAATTCGTGATAGTTAAAGAGGATTACTAGATGGTAAACATCTCCCGTAGTAATTACTATTCCATGGTAAGCGTTTCTAGTAGCCTCAAATTTGTTCAGTGATGTCTACAAGACAGCTCGAAGTACTGTAGTGCATAAGGATCTATGTGTTAGAATGTAATTATTTTCCGTATTTAAGAACACTAAGTGTCTTTGGACATTAATTAGGGTTCTAGAAAATTGCGAATATTTGAAGTTTCAGGTAGTAGAAAGTTTAAGTTCGTCTGGGAAACTGACATTGTAAATTGCACTCAATCCTTAGTAATTTGAAAGATGAACTGCGTGTAATTAATGGGTAAATTTTGCAATTAACGCGTGTTATTGATTAGAACAGGATATTAGACCATACATAACTATTATATAACTAACCATGGGTCAGATAACATAGTAATAGTCTATGTGAAACGCGCCAGAAAATAAATCATATATCCACGCAGAAGGGATGCTTTATGTATATACAATGGTTTTAAATGAATGATTCTCTATAGCAGATATCAAAGATAAATGATAAAGATATGCTTTGTAGTACATATACATTTTAAACTCCTCAATTGTCTTATGCACAGCTGAACACTTGGAAGGAATAATTTCCTAAAATTTTGGCCTATTTTTTTTTGTAGCAGTGTACAGTATAGAATGTGAACTGAATGTGAATATATGACAGAACACTTTTGAGTTGCATGGCCGATTGTACGATTGGATGGTTAAATAACTTAAAACCAAATTATTTGCCCTACACTGTAAAATATACCCCCATCACAGTGTGATGGTAATTCATCGCTTCCGGCTGTCTATTTCTATCCATCCTTATACGGAGCTTGAACACTGCCAATAACGCCTCGAAATTATGATCCCTGGTCAAGTGACGAGGTCGATACCTGAGCGGGCACCCAATGGAACTTTAAGCGACATCGTACGTTCACGCTGCCATCGGGATTTTGGACTCCACAGATTTAACGAGCACGTCTGTCCCTGTGAATTCGGTCCCACCCGTGATGAATTGAGGAATTTTTCCTACTATTTTCAGCACATATCCGATTTATAGGATGATTGGCAGCAGGTGGGATTCGGACCCCACTCCTGGGAAAGTTGAATCTTTCGCCTGACTTCCCAACAATTCGGCCACGGAAGGGCATGGTATGATGGTTAAAGTGCTATCATTATCCTGGTTCGATTTAATTGCATATGATGTAAAATTTATTGTGCTGTACCGGCGGTGGTTGGATGCATCCATCGTCTCTGTTCAAACGCTATTGGATAAAGTTGGTTAATTTGCCTAAAAAGCAAACATTATAGCACTGTGATAAAAAATAACCGCAAAATGCTCTGTAGTTTAACAGAATTTTTTTTTACAGTGGAGCTTTTTTTTGCGTTTCACAATTTTATGCAAACTCAACTATTATTGTCGGATGATAAATGAGACAAATAAAGAGCGGTATATAAGGTTTTATCCATTTAATTCCTTGAAAGAGACACTTGGAAATGTGGTAATTAAGATGTATGTGAACGAAAAAAGTCTATAAATTGACTCTTCGTGGCAACTAGAGAATTAATTGCGCAAATCAAGAGTGTAAAAGGACTACTTTTTTAAGGCACGTGGCTTTGTTATTGTAAATAATTTTTTTTGCTTTTTATTGAACAGAAATAGCACAATTCATTTGTGTTTGTTGAAAGGGGATCTAAGTGTTATTTTTACACTTATGTGTAAAAAGACAAAAATGCTTTGTATTACGAAAACTATTGAATAAGAATTAATAAATCAATTAAAAATTTATTTTAAAAGTTCTATTTTAAGAACTTGTATTATAAACTTGCTTATTAACTTACAATGGTATGAAAATGTTAAAAATAATATCTTAAATTCTGAATATACTTAGCCATTAAAAGAACAATTTCTGAGTATTTTTCTAAAAATAAATTCAATTTAATCATTTTTCCTGGTACAAACAGTAAACTATTTTCAATTTTAATCTCGGATTTCAAATTGAAACACTCTGAGTAAAATGACACTTTTTGAATCTTTGTGAATCTATGTTTCCATTTTGGAATGAAATATTTTGCATCAAATATGAAAATGCAAAGCTTTCAATTCCGAAATACCAGGAATATTCAGTTTGAAACAAAAATTTATTATTAGTCGTTAAGTGTAGTAAGGTGCTCCAGAATAATTTTCTGAATGACTGTCGTATTGGACCAAAGATAGAATCTTTTCTTTGGTTTGTCGAGGTTCGTACACTCTTAAAACGAACGATTTTAACTCAGTCTGATTAATTTTCACTCCTCCAGTCTGGAAAATGCACTTCTTCTCTTGGAGTGGATCCTTTGTGTGTTAAACCTCCGACAGGATCTTTCCAAACGAGTGATTTTAACTAAGTCTGAGTTAATATTCATTCCTTTCCAGTGTCGAAAATGCACTTCTCCAACTGGAGTGGATTTCACTCTTTTGTTTTGAGAGTGTATGTCCCACATACTACCAATCGTCCAAAAATTCGAATATGTACCGAAAAATAGTAGAAAATAAATCGACGAGCAATCACAATACTCACTTTTTCAAACAAGGACATACCAAATTTTGAATTAAGGATATGCTCAATTTTAAAATGAGAGCATACTCAAAAATAAGGTCATAAAGGCAATCTCAAGTTATTTTCGAAGTATGGATTTGGATGTGCTCAAAAATAAAAACCGTGAGTATAACTCTTGAGCATATTTATGGTATAAGAAAAGATATATTTCAAACTTGAAAAATATTTACACAGAGCAATTTTGATAATGCAATATATACGGGTTTAAGTACATTTGATTCAGTTTCATACATGTGGTTTTTAGAGTGCAAAACCATTATTTGGTGGTCTATTTGAAATTTAAATGAACATAATATATGGATGTAATATTTGAGGAGTTTGGTAGTAAATTTTGATGACTGAAACCTACTTCCATTTCGACCCACATATTTGAAAACCTTTTGCTCACAAACACACTATTCTAAATTCTAGAATATAAAAAACACCCACAATATCCACGTGACGATCATTCGCTCGATAAAGCTGAGCACTTGCGCTCTCAACAAAACATCTTGATGGAAGAATAAAAAGTTCCAGATTAAGATCTCGGAATATTCTTCCCCCAAAACGATTCGTGATAGAAATGGCGATGAATATGGCGTACCAATAAGTTTCCCATCTTAGTTTGACAATCGTGTAGCTATCTTCTTCTTCCCTGACACTACAGAATGTTACATAGACCAAAGCCGTCTCTCCAAGTCTCCTCCACCTGACTCTTCACTGAGAAAAAAATACTGTAAACATACGGAAATTTTTTTAGTAATGTTACAGAAATAACCAATTTTACAAAAAAAGTTTTTGTAATTCTGAACAGAAATCTTCATTTCTGAAGTTACAAAATAATTTCTAGTATTTTAGCCTCGATTTTGATTTGTATAGCCCTCGTGTAGCTCTAGTGCGAGGATAATTCAAACCTAACCTAATCTAATCGATCGTGATTCCAATTAGCCAATCGCCATTTTTAATTTATACTTTAGTTGGTTGTTTCAAATGAATTTAACTTCTAATTTCCTTGCGATCTATGTGCCGAAATAGCACAGTTGGCTTCTCTTGCATTGTAAATAAGAGTGTTTCGCGCTACTATAGCACGGTTCCGAGGTTCGATTCCCTCCCTGAGGGTATAGCGTAAGGCTTATCCCAAAAGCTGGATATGTTTATCACCCCACAGTCATTGATAAGGAGAGCAGAAATAGACACAGGAGGCCTAGCTCCACTATGAGCTGTCGCGTTACTGAGGTGTTTTCTTTTTGCATTGTATACCATTAACCATTTACTACTTTGAAAAGTTTTTTTAGCTAGAAGAATCTACTGTACTTTAAGATTATCCAAACGATTTTTTTGCTAAAAATAATATTTATAGTTATCTTCTTAGATATTTATTAGAAGATGAAAATTTTAAAAACCTTTGGCAATAATGTAATCCATGACAATAGTCCATGTTCTTAATTGAGACGTTATCTAACTAACAACCATACTCGAAATTTAAAAAAAAATTGATAGCCTTAATTTATAATGGCACATACTTTTAACGGTGTTCCTGAACCATTTTCTTATTGCTCATAATCAGTCAGTTTGAATCTTGTTAAACTAAGCAAAAATTGTGGCCATAACTGGAGCTAAGTGGTTAGAAGTCGGCCCATAAATTCGAAGCTGGGTCGCTATTTTTATGTGTCTTGTCGTCGGAGTTATTTTTATTGTTTCCGAAGAAAACGATGGCTTTTAGATTTCGTTTTACGACATTTACGGGAGATAAAAAAAATATTTTGGAATGTTTTCTTTTGTATTTAGGATATTGTGGGGGTAAATGGAGTGTAATCCAAAGGTGTAAATAGTTTAAAGAGCTTTAGAGGTAAGATTTTTGTGGATTCAGACACCGTATTTTGATCTATGATTTGAGATAGGTTACATTAAAAATCATTTGATTTATAACACACGACTATTATACTTACCAGAAAACAATGGAATCTTTATTAACATAAAAATACCAGATCAATGTAAACCTAATTTTTACCTTAATTTCAATAAGATATCTGAAAAGGTAGATTTGCAGCACTAAATAAGTAGTTATTAAGGAACTTTGCAGCACTAAATAAGTGGTATTAAGGAAGTTATTTAAGAACGGTGGAGATTAACAAAATACTAAGCATACTTTCAATATTTTTTTTTAATAAAAAGATATCCAAGTTTAATGATGCTTAAGATAAATTGTCAGCTGTAGCATTGATGTATTTAAACCAACTGAAATTTTAATTGTTAGCTTTTATACATTTCTTGTTTAGCCAAAAGGCTTGGGAAGTTTTTTTTTTTGGATAAACCGATTTTCGGATAACCGGGATAAGGATAAACGGGGCTCTACTGCATCCGGAAAAGAGTGTGTGGATTAAGAGGAGGGGTGGGGGGGATATGCGTGGGGAGAAAAATTACTCTGTTACTGTGAGACCTATCCATATTTGAAAAAACTCTGGCATTTTGTATGAATTGACTAATTTAAACTTATATTGCTAAAGATGGCGAGCCTCGATCTCGCTGAAACATGTACATGTACAATTTTCGGCAAATGAACTATTTGCGATAATAATTAAATTGTTTCCTTTACTCTCATGTTCCTTGTGTAAGTTAAAGATTTTTTGAATATCAAGTGTCATAGTTGAAGAATATACTAACCAGTCATATAAAATATTATTATGAAAATATATATTGCAAATTGAATATTGGTAAATAATTCACATTACAATGTTTGAAGTGTTTACTTAGTTATCTTAGATAAATACCAGTTTTTGGAGGTCAAGCGTATAAAAAATATAAACCAAATATATTTAACCATTCGAGAGACAAGTTTTTAATATTAGTAGAAATGTATAAAAAACTTATTTTGTGACATATTTTTTTCGTTTAATCTAAAAAAAAGTATGAATAAACACAAAAAAAGCAATTTAATCATCCGATGGAAAGGACTTTTCTTGTCAGAAACAAAAACAATCTTCAGTTCTGGATATTCGATAACTTAATAAATTCTAACTCTTTTTGTTCTATATCAATGAAATATCCTTTGAAACTGTTTCTACTTTTAACATATATGTGTACGAATACATAAAAACGAAATATTTGATACAAAGTGTTGTAAAAGAAAAAGAAGCATAATTGCATGCAGAGAAGACATGATTGTATACAGAAAAAAACACAAGTAACATTTATGGCAGAGTTGAAAGAAAAATTAATTATTGCCTTAATAGGGCACATAAAAAACTTAAAAGTACCATTTCCTTATTTTTAAGTATACGACGCTACTGGAATCATGCCCGATTTTTTATCGGTTTTTAAATTTCAAATTTTACAGAAAAAGCAAAAAAAAAAGTTTTTTTTTAGAATAAGATTTCTCAAAAGTGATTTTATTGACTTAAGCCCTTTCTGATAGGTTGTTTTCCGTTCGTGTGTGTGTTCTTACATTTCAAACACTTAAACTATTCATACAATTGACGCATTGATAATTAAAGGAACTAAGTACTATGCATTACGTTGCGTTACTCCGATATTTAGTTCATTTAGTTATCACATTTACGTATCATTAATCAGTTACTATGGCGATAATGGGTCAACACATGACAAGAGTATGATGTGTCATGTTATCGGAAACATGCGAGTAAACAATGTATCTCAATTTTGTTGTCGGCGCTCGATGCATTAAATACCATAATTTAGCATGTACATATGTGGTAGTGGAAAACTGTTCTACTATTAAACATATATAAAAAAAAACAAGTTTGCTGTTTTTACTATTGAAAGACTTTTTATTACTGTTTAACGATCTGTTTTGGTTTATTCTTGTATATTATTTACTATTGAAACTTGGGATATTATTTGTTTTCTTCGGAATACACTCTTAAAAGGAACGAGTGAATTTAACTCAGTCTGAGTTAATTTTCACTCTTTTCAGGGTCGAAACAAAATGCACTTATCCAATTGGAGTGGATTTCACTCTTTTGTTTAGTTAAAACTCCGACAGGATCACTCCAAACGAGTGATTTTAACTCAGACTGAGTTAATTTTCACCCCTTTCCAGTGTCGAAAATGCACTTCTCCTATATGAGTGGATTTCACTATTTTGTTTTAAGAGTGTAGGACATTGCTAGTTTTGATCTAGTGGAGTATATTTATTATTAATGTTTTTGAAAATATTGTTTTTCAAAATATAAGAGATAAAGCTTTATGTTGAAAAGAAAACAACGGACGTTAAAAAACAAGCAATATAAACAACGCTTGAACAAAATAAGAAGTTTTATATAGAATCCTAAACTAACATCAATTTGAAAATTTTCTGGAATGTATATTTGCTTAGTACATTTAGTTAAAGTTTACGTGACAGGTTGTAAAATAACAATACAATTTTCTAGTTTGCAATTTATTTCTTAGATGTTTTTCAAATAGATCTGAATATTTGCCCGGGCGAGACATTTTACGAAAGATTTTTTTTACGAGAATGCAAAATTGATTAAAAAAAAAATAATAAATCGTCTCAAGCGTATTTGATCTACCCAGAAAAAATATCACGAAATCTTCATTTTTCTCGGAAAAGAAATGGCGGTATAGTTAAAGTATTTTGAAAATGACTCCTACTTTTCTCCCATTTCCTTCAATTTCCTTTATAGCCTTGATAGTTGAAACTATCACTCTTATGATCATCAATCTGAAGAAAATTTCCCAAAGGAAACTCGGAATTTTCAATTTCCTTTACATTTATTTTGAAGACATACGCATTTAAATTTATTGAGGCAACTTTAAAAAAGCATATGAAGAGACTTTACACTTATTTCTGAATCCGCAAAGCACTGGAAAGGTCTTATTTAACCCTCGAAATACTTAAGCATTGTTATTAGTTTTGAACAACAAACCAGTACTACCCTAGGTTTTTTGTGCTTGTAAAATCGGCAGTTATTTGACTCATCAAGTTTATGATTTTTTTTGTTCGAATTTGAATTTAAAATATTAAGGATAAACTTTTTATTAAAGTTTGGAATATCGATTAAAATATTAGTAGATATCACACTGACCAGTTCAGAAACGTAGTTCAAAGTTTACTTGGGGTAAATTTAAATCACGGTTTGTAATTTTAGGGTTAAACATTGCTTTTTTTCTATCTAAATATAATTTCACATTCATGTGGTGAAAAGTAAATGTTTTATAAATAATGCACCGATTAATTGGAAACTATAGTAAAAGTAATTTTATTTGAAACTGAGTATAGATAGTATTTTAAAATTGAAAGCATTGTGTCGTCGTATTTGAAGTAAATTGTTTAGTTTTAATATGAAAACATATATTTAGTCAGATTTCAAAGTGACATTTTTCTCAGTTTATGCATTTTGTGGAAAAGCATAACACCCAGGCGAAATAGAAAACATATTTAGCCTGTTTTCTAACGCTAACTGTGTTGACCTTGTGATCTTAAGATAGATGTGCATACTTATCCTTTCAAATCCCAATTGCTGCCACATAACTCACACACACTTTACGAGCTGTCTCCAAATCTTCATGTAAATGAGAGATTTAGAAAGAGAAAATGAGCAAGAAAGTCGAAAAGTGTTCTTTGCGATGCATAATCAATCATTGTTTTACGTTAAGTCGTTCGAGATGCATTATCTTTCACCAAATCAACCATAAAATAGCACGTTGGTTAATTATTGACTCTTTAAAAATTAGTACAACTTTTTTTTATTTTAATATCAAATTATTACTATGTTTGTAAGTTTCATCAGTATTAGAAATTTTCGCCTAGACTCCCACACAAAAATATCTCTCAGTTCTTTGGAATAAGCAAAGTCTGCAAAGGCTTTAACGCCAATATTGCAGGCCCATTGGAAAAAGGTAATTTACATATCCAATCAAAATGTCCTGTGTTATACTACAAATACGTGGGTGTTCGTAATGCAAATTATGGTGTTTGCCTTTTACCATTCTTACATATAAGAGTATATTAGGTTTTACTTATACTTTTTTTATGTAACAAAATCAATTCCTATTTACCAAGGTATTTTTCAAACTTTCATGGAATAAAATTTAATTTATAAATTGTATGTTTTCTAAAAATTCATCGCATAATAAAAGAAAGATTCACTTTTTGCCGAAAGAATATAAATATTTATTAAAGTTTTTCCCAATAGTTTGAACTTTAATTCGATTTTTCCTTACGCTCACGTTTCAAATTTCATTAAATGAAATAACGAATAATCTATTTTATTCGAATTGAATCATTTTGTAACAATAAAAAAACATAATAAACAAAATTTTCAAAATAAAGAATTTATGTGGTTATGATGGTGTGGTTATGAACCTTTGATAGTTATGAATTTCATAACTATCCAGTGTTTTAAACTAAAATTCATAAAAGTGATATTTTAAGGTAAACATTATCTTTTTTCGTAAAAAGGTATTTAATTGTTTATATTCTGAGTTATAAAAAGGTTAAATCTTTACTTATCTGTTCAAATCAGGCACTAATGATTTTACTAATTTAATTTATAAATAATATTATATTCAAAGAAGATAGGGAGGAAAAATTTCATTAAGCTACGCAAGGCCTTAAAAGTTTAGCTTCGCTTTTAGCCAAACCTAAACTATTACTAAACAAAATATAATTTAATTAACTATGAAGTTACAATAATTTTTTAGATGGGCATTAATTATTATCAAAATTTTTTTAACTGCAAAATTTTAACATAAAGTAAAACATACACTCTTAAACAGAACGAGCGATTTTAACTTAGTCTGAGTTAATATTCACTCTTTTCCAGTGTCGAAAATGCACTTCTCCTACTGGAGTGGATTTCACTCTTTTGTTTTAAGAGTGTATACACATGTGCGCAGGTTTTATGTTAAAATTTTGCACAATTTGCTTTATTTGTCTGTTAAAACTTTTATATTATTTGTCTTATGCTTTGTCCACACTACGACAGTCAAAACAAAAACTTACAACAAATGCGCGCGCATCCACATACAGTTTGTATAGGCATGCGCGTGCATAGAGAATCGTGCGCGCATGCCTGAACAAATCGTATATGGATGCGCTCTCCTTTGTTGTCAGTTTTTGATTTGATTGTCGTAGTGTGTACATAGATAAACTTAAAAAACTAACAAAACACTTTTTCGTGTACAGGGGGCTGGGAGGAACACAAAAAAAGTATTACATACTCAAAAGTTTTGATAGATGCTATCCACATTATCATTGGACAGCGCATTCAGAGAAATGTCTTACGTAATTAGTAAAGGTTTTGAAGCTCGATGTTAAGATGAATTATGATATGATGAAAAAACAACAACAGCATGCGATACAAGCTGTAATAATAAAATCATTGCCAATTGGAACGAAAAAAAAAGAAATGCCACGTTGGTTGGAACACTTGTGGCGTCAATAATTTAATACTAATTAATTTAAATACAATTTAATAAAATATACCCTTTTCCCTGATAAAATTACCTAATTTGTCACAAATAATATTCGAATAAAATTAAACAAAATAAATAAATAATAATGTTTTAAATAAGCTTTCAGAATGTATTCAATAATATTTAATGAAATATTCTTTACATCCGCGGAAAAATTCTGCCCCGATATCTATTTTTTGATGCCACCTAGGTTAAGACCGAAAGTGTTACCTCCATTGGCGACATCGCCCAATTGAATTTACCATTATAAAAAGTCTTAACGCACAGACCGGACCCTATATCTTAGTTATACTTTGTAGAATGTGAGTTTTGCAGCTAGACACTTAACTTGTTGTCTTTTCAAAGTTAAAATTAAACTTTTTTTTATTACAGGCGTACCAAAACAAGTTCCTATTACTCGCCCTTGATCTTCGGGCGGGACCGTGACGACCCTGGTAGAAGATATTAGCGTGCTCGTCTAAAAGTTGTAGATAGTGGTAAGTGTAATTAAACCTAATTTTAAGTGTAATTAAACCTAATTTGTTGTTAAAATTTAACCTATTTACGCACCTAGTAGCTTATAGGACTTTTGTTTGCGTTAATGTTTGTCTAGGAAACTTGAAGGCCAAGTCTTGAACATATTTTATGTAGGAGTAATTAAGTTACACGAAAAACGAACTTCTAAGTCTTTAAGTTTACGTTTTTATTCGGTAAGGCGTTAATAGTATTTACAATTGGGGAAAGTATGGTTAATGTAAATTGTTACAAGAGTTTAAATTTGCACCATATGAAACAATAATTTTTATATCATATGATTGTATAAATTCAGAATCACAATTAATAAGTTTTTGCAGAAGTATACCTTATACTATTATTACGCATAAAACATTTGAAGAAAATACTTCGTTTCCCCTTCTGAGAGGACCTTGACAATATTACTTTATCAGACTGATATGTACACAAAAAAAACCTAATATTTCAATCATAACTTTCACTAAAGTCATTAACCATGTACTTAGAAAAACTGTCCTTCCATTTTCTTATTAAGTACATTTGAATTAAAATGTCGAAATCTTGTTTGTCCGACAGTGCGTTATGATATCAGTGCGTTCAATCTGTTTTCCTTTCAGTAAATTAATTCGGAATAAGGATCATAATTGCCACATTTCATTTTCTAAAGAATATTATTTTTTTTCAAAGTTGTCAAAGTTTTGTAGCAAATTAAAAGATGTGATACTTCTTTACTTCAGTAAGACTGGAAAACTCTTTATACTTCAGTATTGTAAATTGAATTATTTTAAAGTTCAAAGCATTATAATTGCTTTAAAAACGAAGATTCTGTCCAAAGAAACACGAATTCAATTTAAAATACAAACTAACTTTCTTTCTAAGAATATGTCTTTTATAAACACTTTTGAATGAAAGGTCCTATCAAATATCCTAATAATTTCAACAAATATTTTTTAGTCGACGATTCAACATGAAAATAAAACATTAACTTACAATTAAATGACTTAAGAAATTGCATTGAATTGTTTTAAAACTGTTTGAAGGACTTGTTTCAGGTCTTAAGTTGCAAATGTTGGATAAAAACAAATTCTTAATCGATCGTCAATCGTTGAATCAATGTCCTGTGGGAAATCATCTCCAATCGGATCACGAATCGAAGTAACTGAAGGAATGAAAACTGGCAAAAAATATAAATAGGTCAACTGAAAAATGCCAAATGAATCGTCTTAACTTTATCCCTCAAGCTGACAACAAAATAAAAAGAATGCTGCAATATTTTTTTTCTCCAATTACCATGTTTAGTTTTGAACACGTGCAACTTGACAACTGGCTAGGGGAGAGTGTAAACACGTCGTATTTTGACGATATATTTTGCAATTTCCCAAGAACTTGGCATTGGAGACTTGTCGGGTTGTCTTTTATATTTTTTATCAGCGGTCAATTTAGAACGTGGCTGTCACAGATGCTGATCTTTCAGCGAGTTTTATTTTAGATTTCCAACAGAAAAAGTCATGATATATCCAATGCGTCTTTTCTATATTTCTCACTAAGCTTAAGTTTTAATCTGACTTCAAACATGTTTTGAAAAATCAAATTTAGAAAAGTTAAGAAATTGATTGAATGATTTTTTTCTGATATATCATAGCCATCATTTTTAAGCATTGGTTAGAAATAAAATGTTTAAATAAAATAGTTTAGATACATTCCTCAAAATTCAATAGTTAAAGACATTTTTCTAAGGTTAGACACATTTATCTCAAACATTTATTTAATCTTTGCCTTTTCAATATTTTGTAATTGTGCATAAAAATTAGTTAATATTACACAATATTTTAAATATATTTCTCTTTTAATATACGTTTCCATTCTATTTCTATCTACATATATTCTATATCTATTTCTATTATATATCTATCTATTTCTATTTCTATTATATATCTATCTATTTCTATTCTGCATCTATCTATATCTATTTCTATTCTATATCTATCTGTATCTATTTTTATTCTATATCTATCTATGTCTTAACACTCCTTTTTAAATATATCTTTCTTTTTCTAGACGCATAAATGCTACCTTTTTATAAAAGAAAATGTACACTCACTAAAATATACATATTTCTATTGAAACATTATACTGAAAAATACCAAGATTCCGAATAAATATTTTGGCTTTAACATTGAAAACATGTTAGGTAGTTTCAAGAATATCTGATTATATAGCTATTTTAAAAATGACATTGTTGAATCTCGAATGGAATATATTTCGTTTCGATATTTAAGAATACATGCTATCAATTTGTGTTAAGTATGAAATCTTAATGTCATAATTTGATTACCGTTTGTTGATATTTTTCATTTTTCCTATTTTCATTTCAGTTTAATATGAATCGACCAGTCGGGAAACTACTTATTTAAAATTTAGAAATAAATTTATTGAACTAAAATAGATAATAATATTAAACAACATGAAAAAAAAATTAAATTACACAATTTCAGTCTGCTGGTAACCAAGTATATATTAGCTCATGTGTAGAAAAATTGAAATATAGAATAAAATTAGATTACAGATTTCCACAATTAAACAAATTGAAAAATATATGGACATCTTAATAATATTATAAAATTCTAGATAAAAAATGAAGTACCAAGTTATTGATGCAGCTTTGAAAAGTCAATTACTAAAACAAACTCCTGTAAAGTTTATACCTACTTTGCTTTTTTTTTTTTAGCCTACTCTCATTCTAATATTGGCCTTTAAAGGTTTAAGTGACTACCAAATGCTATGTTTGATGAGGTTTTTTTTAAATTTAATATAATATAAAGCAGTCTTTAGAACTTGTGACAGTTACTGTTACGAAACTACTTTTTTTTTCGATAAGAATTTTAGTAACTACTTAAGAAAAAGGAAAGTGGGACATTATAGTTACTTTACTTTTAGAATTTATTGTGTGTGTGTTTACTTAAGTCAACATATTTCATAAAAATTTGTATCGAATATTTTAGTTACACAAATATTCAAACTATACATTTTGGCATACTTCGGAAAATATGTAGATTGGGCTTATAAATCCATGCATAAAACATTATTTGACACAAAAATACAAAATATATAATGGCTTTTCATGCATTCATTAACTATTATGTGGATGTTTCAAGAAAAAACAAATCCAATTGATTATTACATTTTGTCTAAAAAAAGTTATATTATTTTATTATAAGTGTAGATGTTTTAGTTTTCTTAAACACAAATGAAATATAAAAATCATATAAATAAATGAACTTAGCGTTTTTTGTATTTATTTTTTAAAAACAATCTAGACATTTACTTCTTAGAGCAGAAAAACATTATTTCAGCACAGCATAATCTCAAATAATTAATATTCATTCGTTAATATCAAGTAATTCCTAATAATTATGGTCAAAACCATGTATAGTTCAGGTTTTACCTAACTAATCTGAAGGTACTCGGAGCTTTTTGTGAAGGGTCTACACTGTAAAAAAAATCTGTAAATTTTACAGAAGATTACCATATATTTACAGAAAAATACTGTTATTTTCTTTCAACAGTTTTTTTTATGTAAAAATAAACTCATTTAAGTAAAAAAAAGTTGTTTTTCTGTTTTCAATCGATTGTCTGCAAGCGCCCCTAGCTAATGAGCCTGAGGGGGGAGGGGGGGGGGGGGGAGGGGGTTGGGTTGAAAGTACAATTGTTCGTTTTCTTTTTTCTTTTCGCTTATATCTCGAATCTATGCATCCTGCCGATATACTTGTAATACACAAAATGAAAGCTGATTAAATTTTCTACAAGTTTCACCCCAGGTGTTTTTGCTATTCTATCCCATTTTCACCATGTATGGGAAACATCAAAATATCAATGTAAACCACAACTGAAAAGAAAATAGCATCGGTTATATAATTATTAATTGATAAAGTTTTAAATGTCCCTATCTGCTGTATAATTTTGGTATTTTAAAACTTCAATAATTATATAATTAAATAACTAGATAACATTTTCGTTTCGAAATTGCTTCATTTCGATGATGTGATAGATTAATTCGATTCATTTCGATGATTCCCTTGCCTGGGGAAAATGGCTCACATGGCAATCCGCAGTTCTGCGGAAGTTTTTAATCCAAAACTAATGCATTAGCTCTATGGGAATGACAATCCCTTTTATGTACACTTATTTTGTACTGAAAGTCTAAATAAAACAGATGCTCATTTTGTAGGAACGTTGTTACTTTAATATTTCATCTATTTTCATATTCTATTTTATCTATTTTATTTTGTTTGTTGGACCCCTGAGGGGAAACGGTCAGGTATCAAAAAATATATTAATGGTTTAAAATTTTATCAATTAATAATTAAGTAACCGGATGTTAATTTCTTTTCAATTGTGTTTAAATTGATATTATGATGATTCTTATACCTGATGATACCTGGGATAACATTACGAAGTAATTCTTTTGCAAACTTTGTGATTTCAAAACTAATGCATTAGCTTTATGGGACTGACAGTCCCTCTTCGCTCAACACTGAAACTGCTTTCAAATTTGAAGGAAAATAGATAAAACACGATATATTATTGAAAATAATTAAATTCTCTACCGCTCTAGGGTCAACATTTAGTTTTTACTGGCATCATCGAAAAGTTATCTGGTCAAAAAACATGAAAATTAAGTAAGTCCAAAATTACAGACATTCAAGACCGGATATCTCGAAAAAATTCTAGGTATTAAAACACTGGAGGGCCGAGCGGTGAAACTTTCAGAAAATTTTATCAGAATTCATTTTGTGTATTACAAGTATATAGAAAAAACTCTTAGGTTTCGAGATAGAAGCGAAAAACCAAAAAAAAAAAAAAAAAAAAAACGGTACCTTCAACCCCCCTCCCTCTTCCTGCTCATCTGCTCAGGAGCTAGGAGTGTAGACTTTTGATATGTTTAGGGGAAGGTGGGTTCCCTTGGACCTATTTTGACTTTTCAATTTTTAATTTATTTATTACTTGCAAAAAGTGAATAAAAATATTTTTACAAGATACTTTATGTTGTTATATACAACATATATTTATTTCAACATGTTATTTAAATTATTTCAACTATTAAAAAAATAAATACAGAAAATTGTAATTAGGACCAAGGTACACCACCGGCGGTGTACCTTGGTCCAACTGGTAGTGTACCTTGGACCAATTATTAACAGGTAGAGAGACTCGATTTACAGTCCGAAAACCAATATTTATTGGCCGCATAAAATTTAAAAATACATATTACAACCTATTTTTATTTCTAGCCAAGATTGTAGTAATTAAGGTTATGATAGGTCAATTGGCTCAGTAAGGGGTTTTATTGCCTTTGTTTTTTTAGTGCCCTTTTGGCTTTTTCAGCTGCAATGCAATCTTTCTCAGGTGTATCCGTTAAAATGCAGCATAAAATTTAAACTGTCATTTCATGCCACAGAAAAACATTTGGCTATCTTTCGATCATAAATTTGAAAAAACAACTCAAACATTTTCCCCTATGTTTATACAACTAGGCCTAAACGTAAAAAGGATGTTCTGTTTAGATATTTATTATAAAAAACATCTTTTTAGATGCTCATGCAATAATTATTTTCTATATTATGTCAATATAGTCAAAATTTTATAGGCCTACCATAGATCTAAATAATTAACTACATAAAAATTATTTATCACACCATATATATTTTTTTTACAAATTTCCATTCTACATAATTTTACAAATCAGGGTTGCATATTAATAGCTTAAAATACTTAATTTCTCAAAGGAAAAAAATTTACTTGAAATTTAAAAAGGGTTTTCATTAATCTGAAGCACATAAGACCTACAGTAGTGTACCTTGGACCAGTCCAAGGTACACTAGCTGTATTAGGTTCGAGGTACACCACTTGGATATCAAAAACAAAATAGTTAATCACCATGTTAAGGTTAGACTTAACTTAATTTCAAGCACACAGTTTTATAGCTAAAACTTTACTTTATACTGCATAACCATCGTTTCTGAATAAACACTGCATGTTTGAGTATAAAAATGCACTAAAGAATCTGACAAAAATTTACTTTTGAACTGCAAATTTAGTTTTTCGAAACCTCCTTAATAAATTGACCTTTTAAACAAACAAATAGAACTTCACTGAGACCCCTGGTAACAAATACTTTAACTGCATGTGGTGTTGTTTCAATATCTAAGCAAATCGAGCTAGAATCAGCATAGGTTCGAGGTACACATATGTCCAAGGTACACCACTTACCCCTACCTCCTAACTAGTTCGAAAGTTACGAAGGCAAAATTTGTTTTCCAAACATTTCCCTCTCTTCGTTTCCTAGACTACATGTGAATTGAATAATTAACATTCTTGAATCCCCTTTTTAGTTTAACAATTTAAATAGATAAAGTAAAATTAAAGTATACTATCTTGATAAGAATTTCTGTCCAAACTATCTCTAGTCCAAACAAAGTTCTGAAGTCAAAAATTGTGTTTCAAACGTTTCCCTCTATACCCTTTTTTAAGCCTTCGTTGCTTGGATTAATGAAAATAGGTTGATATTTGGCATTATCGGCTTGTTTACTTCTCAAAATTACTTATTGATAAGTCAAACAAAAACGAAATGGTTTACTAATACCCTAACGTTTTAGAATTTGCGTCTTTTTTAGGTTAAGTGAAAAATTTATAAAAATGTTGTACTTTTTAAGTTTGAATGGATATAAAAAAATCGAAGTAAGCTCAGTGTGATAGTTTCATGAAACAAATTTTATGGCATTTATTGAATTAAAGTTGTGCACGTGCTACTTATCGTGTAAGCTTAAACTAAGCACGAATAAAATATCCGACTCCAAAAAATGTGTTCCCTTTATGTGCAGTTTTAATGAAATGTTTAAAAAAATGAACGTATTGTTAAATTTGAAAAACTTACAAAAGTTTCATAATAGAAACTGGAAATACATATTTATGATTGATTCTGGCGTCAACAAGATTTCCTTCCGGTTGTCAATTTTCCATTTTTGAGGTGGCAACAATGAAACGGGAGTATTTATTGACAAACATGGCGCCTTTTCGACGCTCGATATTTTAGTTGTTGCCGATAGAAAAAAATAAACTTATTGGAAATAGAAGAAAAACCCATTGTTGCAGCCATGCGAAATATTTTTGATATGGAATGAAATTTGTGCAATTAGCATAAGTAATTGACTAGCCGAGATACAAATTGATTTGAAAATACAACAGAATAAAATAATATATATTTTTTCGATTGCTATATATTGGGCAGATCAAAATGTAAAAAATATATATACAGCTTTTTGATTTAATTTCTGTTTAAATAAAATTGGATATTAGGCATTATTAAGTTTTATCTTATATGAGAATTTGTATATTGGTTATTACGCATTATCAAAGTATTTTTGTTGTGGCATAATAATCATATGGATTATAATGAAAATAACATTGCTAAAATTTTCTTTGGGCAATAATGAAGCTTATGAATAATGCAATGCTTCTTAACAAATGTTTTAACACATAAACTCTGTCATTCGATTTATATTCTTTCATAAAAAATACATATGAAAAAATTGTTATAACACTCTCTAAATTACCATATAAAAGCTCCATAATTTAATAACCATATCGTATATAATAGTTACTGTATTTTTATTGTAAAGAAAACTTAAAATTTTATTATTGTTAATGTTCGAAGTTGGTATTTATAGATAAGCAATATGCTTCAGGTTTTCTTGTACAAGAAGGTGACATGGAAAACCGATATTACATAAATCGAAACTAAAAAATTAATTAAATCTTTATAAAAATACTCATTTGTAACATAATTATAGGCATAAGAGAATTATTTGTTGTATGTTAGCAAAAGATATAAATTTAAAAAAAGATGAGTTTGGTGTAAAAATAATTATATAAAAATTTTTTAAACTTTATTCGATTGATAAAGATGTTATTTATTGAAAACTTGAAAATACTGAAAATATTATATCTATTAACATGGTTCTGTGGTTTACGGACACGGTTTAAAAGGCTTAACGGAAATGGTCGGTGTCTTCGTGGACAAGTACCGAATAACGTAGCCTCTAGAGCTAATATTTGAATTTCATTAAACTTTCTTCACTGATTATTTGCACTACTAATGTGCCTTGGGGGGTTCTTAAGTCATGATTAGTTTTTTTTAAAATTGTCCAATTTGTTTTAAAAATGTCTACTAATTGTGTAAATGTTAATTTTTAGGTATACTTTAGATCAAAAATGTTGAATTTTTTGTTTCAATTTATGCAGTGAATCAAATTCAAAAGTAATTACACTTTTACTCAGCCGTAATGTTTGCAGTTTCGATTTCCATGTTTACTTAAATGCATGTCAGCTATTTTCCCAAGCGAATGGGTAATTGATTAATCCTACACATAACAAATACGACAAACTAAGTACAACTCTAAGAAAACAATCCCCTAAGACTTCCCGAGAAAATAATTCACTGCGATGAGGTTTGACAAAAATGTAGAATATCAATGTTTACAGCATTTTAAAATTTTGGCTTAACGTTACTCCTTAACTCTGTTAACTGTTGGAAGCATCAAGCATTTTACGGTTTTTAAGATGTAACGTTAATCCAGAAATCCGGTGGAGGAGTCAAGCTTCTAAATTTTTGTGGTGTAACGTTACACCATAAATCTGGTAGAATGTTTACTCTATAAAGACGGTTACTACAAGATGCCCTGGTTTCACAGAGTAACGTTCCACTATATATATTTATTGCGTGCGCAAAAGACCTTACATAGTACTTGTACCCTATATGGACAGTGGTATCAATATAGACACCCCTAATATCCATAAAAGTGAAAGATTTTTTTAAATCTAGAGATGTAGTGCTATGTGTCAAGAATTGTCTATATACGAATTGCTATGTGGTGTAACGTACCTGAAGTCTTGGCCCTCTACCGACCACTTTGGAAATTATCCCGACTGCAGCTGCAGCTCAGAACCGAACTATTTTTGAATTCGAACTGGTAGTACACAAATTTAGAGGTTGTACGAAAGGGACGTGGTGGCGAATATGAAAGAACCCCGTTCATTTGGTTTTTAATTGTATTGTTTAAAATAAATAAATAAAACTTTAATACATCGAAATTCTGATCTTCAATAAAATGATCTTCGCTTCATCGATGGTGTTTTCTATGAGTTTCGTATCTTCTGAGCACGCTACCACGCTACAGTGGTAAGAAAACCAGTTAACATATATTTTAGTCTAGAAAGGGCAAAAAAAAAAAAAAAAAGCTTGCTGTTCGCCCTTTCGAAACTGGATAGAAGAAAAACTCTTTCACGGAATTTCAGAAGAGAGGGAATAAAATAGCTCAAAGCATTGCAGAGAAGGGGGTATATTGAATATCTTCATAACTTTGAATTTATAGGGGGGAGGGGGCATCTTCAGTTGAGATTCTTTGAGGACCTTTAAAGTGCGGTACTGTCATTAAAATGATCTATAATTAGCTAAATAAAATTTCATTAAATACAAATATTATTATTTTTTTTTAATCTAAAGGTTCATTTGCTACACAAAAGTTTTTTTTTTTTCGAAACCCAAATGGTTTTTCCAGTTGAATCAAAAGGCAATGAGGAACCACCAAATGCCAAATTGTACAACTATGTTCTTTAAGTTTGGCCAAAGATCGAAATCCCATTGCGTACCAATATTTTTATCTGACACATTTGATACCTAGTTAAGACAGAGACCACTAGTAAAGAGAGAGAGAGTTACCACCATTTAAAAAAGTTATACAAAATTGAATAATAGTATTTAAGAAAAAGTTATTATACGGAAACGTTTTATCAGAAAGTTACCTTTATTTTACAAAGTTGCCTCATTTTACTGTACTTAACTTTTAAAAGAGAAATTTACAGGCCAATTTTTCAAAAGCAATACAATTCATTCATCTATATACGAAAGAAACGATTAAGTTACATGGTTTTGAAAACAATAAGTAAAGGAGTGAGGAAATTTAAACACCAGCAATTTATTACATTTCGCGGATTTCCCAACAAATAAGTAAGAAACTTAATTAAATTATTAATTTATTTTGGCTTGTTTCTGTAGTTGATAAGTGTATGGGAATTCTTAAACAAACATATGGTTACAATTTCATCAGTCCAATACTAGAAAATGACACAACATTTAGTAAAGCGATGCGTACTGAATCACTCCAATTCATTTCCGGAAATAAAGGATTATGGGAAAAAATAAAATATGTACCCACTTAGATCTGGGTCAGGACTAACATTGAATCAGTTTCGATTTCCTATCTGCGACTTTTTTTTGGTCAAACCTTTATCTTTGTTGATAGAGAGACAAACAGCGAAAACAAGGGAAAAACATGAGAAATAGAATTGGATAAGGAATTTGTTGACTTTTGTGGGATACATGAGTTGTTTTCGTCTTAGTTTTCTTATTTTCATTGATGTCTATTAAGAAAATGGAAGCTGATGTTTTGAAAATCCAATGTTTTAGATAAAATTTGTATAAGTATTTACATGTAAACATATTTAAACATGTCAAAATAACAATTTCACATTTATAAATGTCTTACACTCTATGGAGATTTACGTAGTTCGTATAAAAAAAAGGAAAACAATAAACTTTTTTTTGCATGCTCAATGCTCATTTTGGTTTAAAAAGAGATAAAACTTAAAAAAAATGTTTCTTTGTTAATTTGAAATTATTTTCAACTATCTCTTTAAAGTTTTGAAAATAATTTTATGAGATTTAATAAACAATATAATTCCTTGATTAGTTTGATAAAAAAACTTTACCTTTAAACTAATAGTTAGGAAAATAAAACTGAAAGTAAATTTACAAAAATGTGTCCTAAACATCCTTAAAATAAAATATTTATAAATATATTTTTAAAAAACCTACACATTTCAAAGAAAACAAACATAAAGAACTTAAAAATCTCCAAGAAATAGTCCAGATTATGTTTCACGCAATATTTTATCCAAAAAAATTTATGTGCGTTTCAAGTTAAAAATTTCTTGCCTTTTCTCCTTCTTTTTGATTCATAAATATAGAAATAACATTAGATAAACTTTAACTCTTCGATTCACCCTTTAAAAAATATTATGGTGTATATAGAAGATAGACTAACGCAAAAAAGTTAAATAAATTCTATATTTATAACTTATGACTTTATATAGAAAATTTCAAAGCGTGAAATGTAATCTTGTATAAAGTAATATTTTATCTTCAAGCAACTGATATAAAGTTTAACTCCATTCTTGCTAAATTTATGATGCAACGTCCATAACTATTTTAGGTGTATTACAGATTAATGTTATAACGTGTTTTTTATTGATCTCAGAAGGCAAAGTAATTACTATTTTGCCTTCAAGCACTGATATTAAGTTTATTCAAAAATGGTTTAACTCAATTCTTACTCAATTTATGATAAAACGCCCAAAAATATTTTAATTAGATTAATATTGTAGATTAATATTATTACTTGTTTTTCTATTGATCTCTGAAGGCACTGACTTTAATATATAAAGTTGCTACATTTATAGAAAGATCAAATGCTTGAGTTGTACATAAAGTGATTTTGGTAATGTTTACCGTACTTCTTTACTAGCTAGTCTTCTTTACTAGCCAGATCTCACATTCAAAATGTTATGTCAATTGATTCTTTTACTTGGGCGATGTTTTTTTTTTTTTTTTTTTTTTTTTTTTTTTTTTTTTTTTTTTTTTTAACAAATCCTCCAGGCTAGCGATAGCTAGACAAATTCCATGAGTTTATACACACGTAAAAAGTCCAGAAAACACAAGGGGTTCTTTAGAAGATCGTCCCAGGAAAGATTAAGGCAGTCCAAAATGTGGTCAGGCGAGGCCATTTCCGTAGAACACTTCGCACAAATTGGGAAAAGCTTGCGTCCTTCAAAAAAAGTAAGGGTCTTCAGATGGCCACTCGCGAATCTTGATAAAGCCGTCTGATCTATGCTATCGCAAATGAGGCCAATGGAGCCCCCAGGTTTCTTTCTCCTGTACCAATTACTTGCTGGGGGGGTTAGCCATTTCAATTTTGCCTTGTTCTTCCTGATGGTGTGGATCTCCGGGAAAGTCCAGACCGGGAGGGGTGCTGGGGCCTCAGAGCCTCCCTTTGCAAGGCCATCTGCCACCTCATTACCGTATACATGAGCGATGTAAGCGAAATCTATACTATATAACATACTTTAAGTTTTTAAAATTTTCAATAAAGTAAAGGCAATATTAATCACTGATGCAGTATCTATGTATGGCAGAACTTTTTTTTCATTTCGCAATTCAAAATAATATTGCTTCTTGATTAAACACTGCAGGTAAAACTGTAAGTATGATTTCGTTAAATCGCAGAAACATAACAGTGCCGCTGTAATTATTAGTCAAAGCTTATAAGCGGCTCTCTGAATAAGCACACAAGCCGGAATATATATGTACCTACCATACCATACCATACCAATTATTAGTCACCGTAGTGCGGCTAATATTTCCGAAGAGTCGCAAGTGAAACCGTCCTGATTGTCCGTTTCTTTTTTTTTTTTTAAATAAGTACAGGGTGGCAATTGTAAAATAGCCCTAATAGATCAGTGTTGAAATAATTTTCTCGAAACAATGTGGCTAGCGTTTTCCGGAATCTGATTACTTTATAAGCATCCATGACACATACTTGAAGTAGTCAGTCAAATTAAAATTATTTGTCGTTTATTTTGTGACACGTAATTTGTTTTAACAAGGTATTAAGACTTTTTATTGTTGTATAATATGATAATTACTGATCTGAATGATGTTTATTCAGCAGAAATGATTTTGGAGCAATGGTATAATTATTTAAGCTACAATACCTCAATATTTACCTTTTTTATCTGCCATGTAAGACATGTAAAAGTAAAATGTTCGATATGAATTCATTTTGGATAATTGGTTTTCTCCATTGTGCATTGTTGAAAGTATATAGACACATTTTCATTACCATTTTGAAAGAAATTTCAGAGGGAGCGAAAATTAAGTTTTCGTTAGTTCATTAATTCAAAAATTCAATTTATTAATTTAATGCTTGACCAGATCGATTCCGACTTGAACTTAGTAAAATTTGCTAATTCGAATTAGTTTTGATGCTTTCAAATGCAAAAAAAGTGAAAGTATGGAGGAATATTTATTCAAAAAGTGGAGTTTTTGAGCTTCATCTAATGTTCAAAATCATAGGAGATGTTACATGTCTGTTTCGTTCTCTTTCGTTTATCATGTATGATATAGACTTGACATTTACGGAAGTCCGGGAATTATTCGTAGGGAATATGTCGTAGAGAATTGGGCGAGATTTGCTATAATGTTCCATGACAGGAATGGTAATAACTATTTCATCACTGCTCAATATTTTGCTGCAATATAAATTTTCTCATTTGTCAATTCTTGTGAGTAAGTTGAAGCAAGGAAAGTTTTCAAATGTACTTTTAAAGAAAACATCATTTGCTTTGCTAGAAAACACAACGATAAAAAAGTAAGAAACATGTAAATAGTTGTTAAATAAAGGTATAGAGCATAAAGTAAAACATCAGTTTCGGAGAAAAATAATTCTCCAAATAAATTGCAGAAATGGAGATCATTCGACAGCATTAAAGATAATTCGAATGTCTGTTTCACTGTTTTCATTTTCGCTAGCCGGCGTTGTTTCCTTTCCTAATTGTAACTGTATCCCAGACAGCGCCAGAAAATTCCTTGATCAAGAATCCGTTACAAATGTTTACGGGGAAGCCATCCAAGGTCTCGAAAGACATGTATCTGGTCAAATATCTTAATAAAAGATTAGTGACAACAGCCGGGAGGGGGGGATTATAATAGTATGGGGTCCACTCTTAAATCAAAAGAGTGAAATCCACTCCAGTTGGAGAAGTGCATTTTCGACACTGGAAAGAGGTGAAAATTTACTCAGACTGAGTTAAAATCCCTCGTTTGGAGTTATCCTGTTGGAGGTTTAACACACAAAGGATCCACTCCTTTCGGAGAAGTGCATTTTCAAGACTGGAGGAGTGAAAATTACTCAGATTGAGTTAAATTCGCTCGTTTGTTTCAAGAGTGTACCGACTGGTGGGAAAGGGAGTCAATTGTCACAGAATAAAAGTTAACATTATATACAGGTCGCGTGTTCATAGTTACACCCAATTAACACTGGGTGTATAAAGCTAGTCTAGGATAAACGGTGAACTACTTTTTATCTTTCAATTTTTATGGTACGGTATGGTAGGTACATATATATTCCAGCTTGTGTGCTTGTTCAGAGAACCGCTTATAAGCTTTCGTCAAGTGGGACAGACACAGAAAGAGTTTTTTACAAGCACAAGAGATACACAAAGAAAGGACATCTCAAACACATAGACAAATAACAAGATTTATTGACGGTCACAAAAATCCATGCCTGACGGGATTCGAACCCGACCCCAGCAGCTCCAAAGGCTAGCATCCTAACGATTGCGCCACCGGTTCGGCATCGGTTTATTTCTTTGTTTTTATGTTGCAGTCATATAATGTAAAAATTTTAGTTATCACCTTGGTACATTCGTTTTATTGCAACAAGCGAAATGTAACACATACGTATTAAGTAAAGAAAATATTAAATGAGTAGTTCTCATTAGTAATGTAATATGCTTAGGTGCTCCAACTTAAAAAATAATAAAGAAAATAACTTCAAGATATTTTACTATTAGTGAATACATTAAAAAAATTCACACGAATGCCCTATGGAGGCTTATAGGTTTGTCCAGCCATTTACACTTGCACTGTTCGTTAATATCTTACTTTTTTTTCTAAAATTAGTTGGCATTCGTATCGGTAACGCCTTAGAACGTTCTATCAATAAGTCCTAATTGTTTACATAAGAATAATTCCTATGTATTGAATGTAGTAATGGGTGTAATACTTTCAATAACCAATAGTTTAACGAATAATCGAGGAATAACGTGACTACAAAACCGACTGTTTTGTCAAAGAAAACGCAATTCATCAATAACATTTCTACGGGCTCTCTCTGAATATAAGCGTCTGCAAATAATATGTAATAACAAAGTAGTCAATCGAATAAGCCTTGCTTCCATTCAATATAAAATAGGTTGCATTATCTCTAATGGTGTTTGTTTTCGACTTATTTTTCTCACTAAATATGCATTATTAATAATTCCATTATGAGCAATTTAGAGCTGTTGAAACGAATTTCGTTACAATGTAATCAATATCGACTTCAAAGTTTAAAATCATTATATAATTATTTTCTGTTTTGGAACAACAGATCAATTAGAAGAAGAAAAAAGAAAATGTCGAATGTGTCAGTCTTGCAAAACAAGTAATTAAATAAATTTTTTCAAGTACAATGTATTTTTAAATTCTAATTCAACGAAATATAAAGTGAAGATTTTGGGAAACGAAACGAATACAAATTAAATGATACAAATAATTTCATTAACTTTTCATGGATAATTTTCTAAGAAAAGAAAGCAAAGAAGTTAAGTAAAAAAATAAAAAAAATCTCGTTTAACATTAAAGCATTTTTTCGGTGTGTATCGTAAAATAAAAGTTATTTTACATTCATAAAAGAATTCTTGCTTGTTTAAAAAAGGTTAATGGAGAAATAAGCATGGGTTACAAAAAAAAATTAAAACATCAATTTTTCAAATCACAAATTTCCAAAAATAATTCAAACCCTCAAACTGCTCACTATCTACCACTTTCATTTTTAACCACGAACCTGGTTATACTAATAACTGAAAAAACAAATTTTTTAGCATAAAACCCAGACCATAACAAAGCAGAGCAAGGCATCTGCTACAGTGTATCCCCGTTGTTAGGGAAATCTCACAAAAGTAGCCACAACGGCGGCCGGACCGGAAACCGTTCCTTCCGGCACTCCGGAAGCGATGGATCGTCCTATAAATTGAAAGATTCTTTCTTTACGATTCGTCTTTTTAGTGGTTGGTGCAAGGATTTAAAAGATAAATGTTCTGCATATCGGTAGAAAAGGGCCTAAATCCATTGGTATAGCTTAGGACATGCGTCCTTTATCAATCACACCACGTACATGTAGGTGTCAACTCAAATTTCAAGTTGAATTAAAATGAAGTTGAATTCGGTTATAGAAAAAACTCTACTATTTACTTTCTGCTCTGCTTTTTTCTTAAATTTATGTAGGTCAAGGCAGCCTTGCTCCACTGATTTAACAAAGGGTTTTTAATACTTGTATGTAGTGAGTAGCTAATTTGGAGAAAAACTTGGCCAATGTTATCCTTAAAGGCCAAAGGTTTCCCATTTCTGGATACAAAATAACTTTTTGGATTCTAAGGAAACGGGAGTTTCAATAATATATTAAAAACCATCTAAATATATATGGGAATATTTTTCCGTAAGACTATTTAACGGTTTCAAAATATTTACGCTTACTTTCAGAGGTCTTCTCAGCAGCTTAATGAGGACCCACGCGTAACATGATAATATACCTACATATTTTTGATCAATGATACAGGAATTTTACAGGAATAATTTATATTGATGATTATGCTTTAAAACCCTTTCTATTTGCAACTCATACAATTCCTTTAAAAAAAGCAAATTTTGGTCTATTTAATTCTATTCATGTATTCAATCTAACTGTATTTCACTATAAGATTGCACTGAAAAATAAGGACAAATGCGTTAAACGAAAAAAACGTGTTTTTTTGCCTTTTAACATGATACGCATATTCTGTTTGGCAAAATATTATAGTAACTTAAATTCCTTTATTTGCAATTTATGTGTATAAAGTATACAATTAGCCCTCTAATGCATACTGTTGCCTTTTGGCAACAAGTAACACAATCCACTTTATTCTATTCCAGGGATTCCCAACAAAATTTTCTCGCGGACCCCTCATCAAGACGTTATTGTGACAAGGACCCCCATTAATTCCTAATCCTGAAATTGAAAAGTGAGAGTAAAAAAAAAGAGTCTTTATTTTCCGTTTTTTAAACCGTTTATTATGCTTGTTTTATGCATTTTTTACAGTTACAACAGAGAACCCTCAGTCTATAGTTAGTTTGAATTTTCAATTCTTAATGGGATGAGTTAAATCTGTCCTTTGAGCCCATTATTTCTGAAATATTAGGTTCCAAACTTGAAACTTTCACTCTGAATTCCAACCCCATGTCGAGCCGATTCTCATGTTTGTTTTTCATGAAACATGGAAGAAATGGAGGAAAATACAGGCTGCATTGATCTTGATCTGGTCAGACAAATTCTCCAAGAATTGTTTTTAAGTAGAAAAGTTAGTGACTTGTTTTCTATCCTTGACGCCTAGATCTGACTCTTTGACCATAGCACTAATCTTATCCTCAACTTTGAATATGCCCACATTTTTCCCTTGTAAACTCAAGTTTGACACATTAAAGTGTTCAAACACATGAGCTAAGTACGCAATTGAGTAAAGCCAAGAGAAGTTAGTGAGAAAATTTTGAGTGATAGTTTTGGGCTAGACTCTGCTTATGCAGGAAGTGTCGAAGAAAAATTCTGTTATCATACGAAATATATTTCAAATATTTTTCTTTATTCTAATAGCATCTTGCGGACCCCTTTAGCATAGCTCGCGGACCCCCAGGGGTCCGCGGACCACCTGTTGGGAACCACTGTTCTATTCAATTAGAGCTCCCTCTTGACAAATTCGTGTTTTTTCATCTATTACATTCCATTTTGAAGTTTTAGTTACGAATAATCCTCATAGATAACAGTAGTAAAAGTGTATTCAAAATTAAAGAGTGAGGTTATTATTAACTGTTGTGAAATTACGTTTTTGGCAGTATTCAAAGAATAATATTATTAGTACTAAATGCAAATAAATTTTTTGAAAAAATAATTGTGGTTAAAACAGGTTATTTTGAAATATATTTAGAAGTTTTCTAGTCATTATTATCAAAATTAGAATTTTATATTTGGTTTTTGTCATATGGAATTTTTTAAAAAAAAATTGAAATTATTTAAATTTTAATGCAGTTAAATTTTTTTCAGTATTTTTCCTATAATGTATGAGTATTAAAGATACAGATATATTTTTTGGGGATGAAAATAAAAATTTATGCATAAGAGGGTGAAACTTTTCCACAAAGATTTAACGTGCACTATTTTTTTAGGCATACAAAATAAATTCTGTTAAGTAAAGTATACAATCAGTCTAAGAAAAGTCTAACAAAAGTGGCCACAGCGTCCGGTAGGCGGATGGGAAATCTCTTCTTCCGGCTATCCGGAAACGAGGATTCTTCTTATAAATAAGGCTCCTTAAGTGCGAAGTTTGCTCTTAACACATCGTCTTTTCTGAAGCCTAGCTTGGATTGGATTATTGGCAGGGATAGTTTGAGTACTTGCCCGTTTCCGTTGGTGAAGTTGAATTCATTTGGAGATTTTTTTCTTAGATAGTGAAAATAGAATACATGGTTCCTAAATTCATAGTAAAAGAAGGAAATTTTAAATTATAGAATCATTTCAGAAGTAATGTTATTAGAGATACACCCTTTAAACAAACAAGCGATTTTAACTCAGTCTGTTTAATTTTCACTCCTTTTCGGTGTCGAAAATAAACTTCCCCTGTAGGAGTTAATTTTCACTCTTTTCCAGTGTCGAAAATGTACTTTTTCTTTAGGAGTGTATTTCACTCTTTTGTTGTAAGAGTGTAGACTACGTAGACGTAGTATACTAGTTGGATAGACTACGTGGCAATAAGCATAATCCAATATAGTGTTGTGTGGTTGACGTGTGTTTTCCATTAAGAGCTTGAAGACGTGGGGGAGGGGGGAGGGCAGTGGATTTCATTGGTACAAGACTTTGTGACCCGTGAGGGTGGAAGTGCGACTTCCGCTCTGAGAGGGCGCACCACTTCCTCCAATTTAAGCAGAGTTGACGTTAGATAGGGTCATTTTTTCTCCAGATAACTGCATCCATGGTAACTGCCCTATGACAACCCACAGTACTTTCGTACCGATATATATTCAAAGAGCACGTTCTCCGCATGTACTCGGAACATCACAAACAAAAAGCCCTTTATCCTTGAGTCAAGCTCAAGCCCACTCGCATGACAAGAGGGTCCATAGGACTCAAACCACCATACCCCCTGGGCGATCCTCTACAGTGTATCCACTATATATTGTACAACCATCTTGTATTCAGTCCCCTAGTCAAATCATTAACTTCGATATTTGTAAAAAGCCCTTTTCTGTTTTACCTTTATTTGTTTGTTAAAGTTTTTACCAGGAATTTTGAAATAATAACAAAATTGAGAACTTAAGAAAAGAAAGAAATATATTTAAATAACATAAAATAAATTCGCCCTTCTTGCGCTTCAGTTTTACAAATATCTGGCAATCTGTTTCTAGCGTTCGAAATTACCGTTTACCAAAACAACTTTTTAAAAAAATATTTCATTCTGCTAAATGTTTCTTAGACGTGACGAAAATTACGCAAGCTACAATCAGTTACCAAAAATCTAAAACTATTTCTAATAGTTGTAAAATTTTATTTCCCTATTTTTCTTTAAATTCTTCTATAATAATAAAAGAAAGAGTCTGTCTGTCTGTCTGTCTGTCTGTCTGTGTGTATGTCTGTGGATCACAAAAGACCTACTTAGACTGCTCTAAAAAATTCGAAATTTTTAATATAGATTCCTTTTAATACCTACGTGTGCACCTGAGGCTTAGTTTTTTCATATTTGATTGTGATTCTTAATTAATATAATTAGTATAAAAAAAACGTCATCCACGTGGGATTGCGGGACCATAACAGTGCTTGAAAATACATGGACCGGGCAGAAACGGGGGCTTGCCGCCATCCTCTATTAGTTTGATTGAGTTTGGTTGAGATATGTGCTCGCCCTAAGGCTGCTTCATCCTCTATTAGTGTTTGCTTTTTTAAGTTCGCATGCACCAACACGAATTTAATTTGGTTTTGATTTTGAGTGTATTTTCACAAGTAAGCATGCCTCTAAAAGGAAGCAATGCGAAGTTTACGGGTTCCCAGTAAGGCGGGACCATACTGCTAGTAGGTAATAAAAAAAAACGATAAGAGTTTAAAGTTCCATTTAATATAGATTTGCGTACTACAAATCTGCGTCAAAAGTCTTAAACTTGACTCACCAAAAACCATATAAGTATTTAAAAATAAGTAAATTATTTACGCAAACCAACCTATTTATTCTAGCAACACGTTTATGGACTTATATAATTTAAATCAAAATTGCATGGCACTAGTCTAATAATTTAATTTACTGACTTCTCTAACGTGTGAATAGCAGTATCATGAGACCCTCTCTGCAAATACTACGAATAATTCATAAGCAATTGATTCTGGTGTCAACGAACGACATGGTTTATGGATGTTGTAATGTGTTATTTCTGTGGATCTGTGACCCAGACTATTGGAAATCTTATTACACTAAGTACAGTACAAATCTCAGGAAGAATATCGAACCTTATCCATAAAAATTAGTTGTTTGTATTAGATTGCAAAAGGCTATGATTAATTTTGGAAATGTATTTTATGTATTTAGAACATCTAGATACATAAATACTTTGGCAGTTGTCAATATTGTTTCCTTTCAAAAAGTATCATTTTGAGGTGTTAAATGCCGTAATTATTAGAATACAATAAAAATAGTCTAGATATTTGATTGAAAGAATTTATGTCGATGCTCTTTTGGAATAATAAGAAAAATCAGGACCCATAAGTAGACTAAACTAAGTGTGATTTTTTTTCAACATTATTAGTCGAAATTTCGTTTTGTTCTTAATATTTCTTGCATTGAAGTTGTAGTTAGATTTTTTTATCATAAAATTTGAGTTGCTTTCAAATTTCCCAAATATGCGAATGCTCTAAATCAATTACATTTATCAAAATTAAAGAAATCAAACTAAACTAAAACAATTGGACCGTATGAAAAGTAATTAATAAACTTGGACTGTCAAGGATTTCCATTTTTATCCTAAGATTTATTATCTCATTTTCAAGCGATCTTGACGAGATTAATAAAAAAAATCGTTATTATCTTGGATTTAGGGTTCTAAGATATGACGTTTAAATAACCTAAAAAGTTTTTGGCAGAAGCTGCAAAATCTAATTGCTGCTATATGACAGTCTCTTGCAATAGGCAGTTGTGGTAACTGCTGCAATTATCGTTACGAAAGCGTTATGAATTGGGAGATTTCAGGTATAGTTTATGTAAGAAAGATTTTTTTTTATAGTTATCGTTATTTATTCATTAGTAGAATTTTTGTTTTGTGCGCATGACATTTATTATGTCTAATTACATAATTGTCCACAAATCTTATTGACATTTGAATTTGTCTTCCCTATAGAAGTTCAATGATTTCTGAGATTTAGTTTTCAAACTTAATTGTTAACTATTATGTGAGATTGGTGCTAAAACATTTGTTAGCAAGACATTCACTTGCATACTCAGCGAAGAAAAGTTAAGAATTATGATTTTTTTTAATTGCAAAAAAAATCAAAGCTAATACATCTAAATCTAACAAAGATAATTTTCACGCAATTTGCCCTCTCCTAAATTAAATCCGTTAAAAGACTCTGAGGGTAACAGACGTATAAACCCTTCACCTGACTATCAGGTTTTATAGCAACACACTTAATTTTGCAATATTATAACTTTAAATTGATTTATTGATTTGATTTTTAATTAAATTGTAAAATATTGACCAATCATTTATAATCATCTCCTATCAAAAAACATTTTTTTAAATACAAAGACATACAATTTTCAGTTAAAAATGCAGAACTTAATGCAGTGCAATGCAGATAACTTCTGCTAATTTGCTCATCCCTCAGAGGGTTAAATCTATCTCCAAGGGTTTAATCATCTATCTCCAAGGGTTAAATCTCTTCGAAGACTTAAAAGCTAAGATTACTCAACTTTGTTGTCTGTTGGTCAACAGTTTCCGGAGCAATAGCCCTGCGGGCGTCGAGTTATATATTTAGACAATTATCAAAATCAAATATGGTGTTCCGCCTTTAACTCTAATTAGATTCGTCGTAGCAGAAGAGTTCAATGATTTCTGATTATATTTTCAAGAATTGCCAGAGAGCAATTAATTTTCGATCGGTGCATTAGGGGTTGAAAGAAGACATGTTCTTGTTATTTGTAATAATATGTAACGTATGGTTAGAATAGTGTGTAATAGAATGTATGAATGAGGAGAATTTTTAAAGTGATATCTATTTACTAGAGAAATGGGTACGTAAAGTTTTATTACTTTTTATATAGAAATTTAAAATGAGTGTTTTTTGATGATTGCACTTAGTATGGGCAAGTTAATTTCGAGAAATCTCAAACTCTTTTTCACTATTAAACAATTGACGGCGACTTTGTCAATACCATTAACACTTTCAGTTGCAAATAAAATCAATATCTTTAGGTTATTTAAATTCGGTTTGCGTGTAATTTAATTGGTTTCACATGAAAACTTTCAGGATTATGGTCTTTATTTGACTTATATATTTTTTATGTAGACAAACTAAAGCAGAAAGCTCATCTCAAATTTTCTTGCACATTAATGTGTATTGCACGAAGCTTATTATCGGTATTAATTAATTTCTTGTTTGCGGTATTTAAACTCAAATACCTGGAATGATGTTTCCCAGTATAAAATGTGACGGAACTGATAATTCTGATTTTTCTTGAAAAAAACGGAGGAAAAAATTCAATATTTTTCGAACCTAGATTAATGTAAAAAATAAGTCAACTTGTTCAATTTTTCTTGTATCTAATGCTCATTCGTAACTTTTCCACAATTAAATATAGTAGATTCCCGTTCATTCCAATCCCGGGTATCCGAAAATCGGTTTATCAAAAAAAAAAAAAAAAAAAAAATCTAAAGCCTTTCGGTTAAAATATGAAATGTATACGCATAAATAAATACACAAAAAATCAATTAGTACTTACAAAGTTGGATTTGTTTCTCAAAATATGCAGTAATTTTTTTTATTTTTGCTGCTCAATTTTGGTCCCATACCTTTTGGAAAAGCGGGACTCTACTGTATAAGAAAAAATTCAAAACTTCCTTTAAACGAAAGTTCTTCTCTAAAGAATATTCGTATTTACAATGTAACAGTAAAGCCCGATGTTATTTTATAAAATTTAGTTGATAATACAAAATTTTAGCGAAATCAAAAATGTTAATTTCAGAAATATAAAAATAGTTTTTTGTTGTATAAAATTTAAAGAGAGTAAATACAATACAGAAAATCTTCGAAATAGCTAGATATTTTTTTATTGGAGAAAACATAAAAATCGATTACGGAATATTTTACAATACGAAGATAAAGTATTTGCTAATATTGTGTTTATCCTTTTCCAATATTGCAAAAAAGAAATGTAGTTTTTAAATATACGCTATTAACCCTTATTAAAAAGTTATTTGCATAGTAACTTAGTGCTGAAGTAGAGGGAACAGAATTGTGTTAAATAGCAAATTTTCTATGTAAGTAAGTGACGCATGTATAAATTAATTCAATTTATCGTGAATATTTGGCTTTTTTATATGATTTTTTTAAAGCTTTTTTGTGTGTGAGCTTATTTTTTAAAAATAGGCGATTAAAAGGGAAAAAATTTCAAGGAAATAAATATGTCATAAAATTTAAATGAGTAGCATCTTAGTCGAACTCTGAATACACATTTTTTTAATTGTCAATTCTCAAAGAAAGAAATCTACTGTAATTGCAAATAATTTTTTTTATGTAAATACCGGAAGGTACTACTTCTAGCTACTTTTTCTGAACATAAAAAATAGTTTTTGAAAAAAAAATAGATAAAAGAGGTTTTTTTTTCATTTAAAACAAAAATACGCAGTAAGTCATTTGCAGTTTTAATTTCAAGCTCACCGAACAATCTCCCCATAAAATTTCGATTTTTATTTCTACATACGTTGTAAGTACAATTAAACAATTCACATCGAAACTTTTTAACTACTATTATCTGACTTGAAATGTTATAAAAACTAATTTAAAAAAAAAGTTATAATAATTGTTTTTTCATTTTGTAAAGTTTAATTATTCTTTACTGATATTCCGTTTTTCGAGAGATCTATTGAGTTGAAATTATTTAAATTAAAGCAACTACAATATTCTCTTATTTGGGTAAATGTTATGAAGAATTAAATGCGTTTTTTATAGTTAAAATGTAGTACTTTATTTGCAAATTATTGTTATAACTTTAATGGGACCGTTTGAACAATATTGAAATTGACGGTAGCATTGCAATTATAAAAACCAGCGGGTGACCGAGCTCTGCTCGGAGAAAATAGGTATCGAAGCTAACTCGAAGATTTAAATTTTCAATTGTGATTTATCAAAACAATCATACCATAAGAAAATTTGTGAAACCATTGGTGAAAAGATAACTGGTTAAAGTTAATGTGACCAGATTTTCAAAATCAAGAAGTGGGACACTCCATCACCCCCCCCCCCCCCCCCCCCCGGTGTATTTTATAAGTATTTTTTTAAGCTCATAATAGTCCCTTCACACAATGACACACTTGGTATAAGAAAGATAAGGAAGGCGCGTTCAACAGCAGCAGTGGCTCCAGGCAAACAGAAACCATACTCCACCAAATTGTTGATGACTTTAGCTTCATTTAACAATTTCTAAAGACGTCATAGCGTTTTACAACGATTATTCATAAAAAAAAAGTCTATTTTATTTACAATTTTCTCGTTTATCGGAACTTTGCGGGACTTTTACAAAAAAGCGGGACTGTCCAGCCAAAAGCGGGACGCCTGGTCACATTAGTTAAAGTGCACCATTGTAAACAAAGTTAGAGTTTGGAAACGGGAACTATTTTATACAAAGGTAAAGTTTTAAAAGTCATAGGAAATGAAATGTAATTGATAATTGGCGTTTCGTTGAAAAGCAACAAAAATGTCGAAATGTGGTAAACATTCCATTTCATATACTTCATTCAACTCGATAGGTATAGCAACCATACGTTAAATTTTCAAGATCGCCAAAAATCGCCAATGAACAGAATAGAACTGAAATCGTCTGCTGATTGGAACTAAAAAAATATTCATGTTACCTTTTCTGTAAAACTGAATAAAGTTTAAAGCAAGGTTGAATTTATTTAAATTTGAAAAATTAAAATCTTAACTAAACATTTATAGCTTAAGCAGAGGCTTATAGCTTTAGCAGATGGCATCACGAAAGTAGCCATTATGGCAAACTAATGAAGTTTGAAAATATCCTATCTGTAACTCCGAACTGCTAGACCGTAGCGCTTCAAAACCTGTGCCAATCGATTCGTCGTGGCCAAAAACCCTTGACCCCTAAGTTTACCGGAGTTTATTAATTCTGGGGCGATTTTCGACTTGGGTCCAATTCCTCGTATTATAGTATAAGATAATATAAATAATAAAATAGATACAGATAATGATTAAACATATTTCGGTGGAAAGCTTTTACTTTGTAAGTTTGTTTTTGTATTATTGACCGACAGTATTGAAATTTTAATTATGAACATAACTGTAACATTACATTGTTTAACTAGCTAACTAAAACTTTACATCGTTATTTTAGATTCTATTTTATTAAAAACAACAAAACAATTATAAATCATAAGGTTTCGAATAAAATATGCTTTATTTGCTTTTATATTCAATAGCAGAACCTCATTCTAGAACGTAAATGAAGAGTACACGGGAAGAAACGCTTTATTTCGTAGAAGGGTTTCCTTAATAGCCTCTTTGGAGATAATAGCGAGAAATAGACTAAACTGGAGTAAAGAAACCGGTTACTCGCTTTTTTTTAATCTTTCACGGCAACCCTGATTTGCGCCAGAGATAAGTGGATACGACACACACGCTTGTACTGCAAATGAAGAACCGAAATAGAAACTGGTTTTCAGTCGCCAATGTCCGCCAAGCAGACACAATTACGGAAAGACTCTAAAGAAATCAAGCGGTTATTCCCGTGTACTCTTCAAATGTAAACAAATTCTATATTCTATGACATATTTAAAGGTAAATAGTAAATTTTAAAACATAATATTTCCATAATACCTAAAAAATTATGATAAAAATTTGTTGAATGCCTACAGTTCTACTGTTAGGTAAAATATTTTTTAACGAATTGTTGATTTAAATCTGATATAAAAATTTAAGTTCACACATTTCGAAAGGATTTGTTGTTGAACAGTAAGAGTAGAGTCAATTATAAATGAAGTTTAAAATAACATTTATAATGTTTATGTTTTGTGGCTCCATCTATTTTTCATAAGAAGTACTTTTGGTGGATGAGAGGTTATTCTTTTTATTATTTCCTTTCAATTCTTTATAATTAAAATGATAATAAAAATTTTTAGTAATATTTACTACTTAGTTTTTTGTATATTTATTTTACATTACATTGTTTTAATTTCTCTACAGTTATTTTAAAACCCTTTCTTACATTGGAAACAGATTGAAATCTTAAGTTTAGTTCTCATCAAAAACATTAACTAAATGCAGTATTTAAAAAAAAAACGGTTGATAATAATTTCAATTGATTTTTTATAGCAATTAATGTATTTAGGGATCAACGTTAGTATCTTGATACTATAAAAATAATTTTTGAAAATATATTTGATGAGCAATTGGTTTCGAAAATATACTTCTTTGTCATGTTTTATTCATTTAATAGTAGAAAAAGAATTTTACGATTTCGGAAAAAAAATCAATAATATAAGTACATTTAGGAAACTATACATTCAAAACATTATAAACCTGTATGATTCACTTAAATTTAACAAATCAAATATTTTACAATTGTTATTTTTAGGATATTAAATAGAAATTCATAATCTGAAGTTGTCATAACTAAATAAGTTATTTCTCTTTTCCAGATCGTAGTGAAGCATCCTAGCGTTGATGCAAATGCTGGTTTGATATGTTGATTTTCCCATTGGCCTTCCTGTTTATGATTCGATGCTCGTCGGCTTTCTTACAAGGTAAGCTACTAATAGAGTACTCTGTAAAAAAAACTGTTAACAGTTAAAAACTGTCAACTTTAATGCCAGTTAATAACTGTTTTTTTTGCAGTATAAAAACTGTAATTTTCTTACAGGAAAACTGTAGTTTTAACAGGGAATAACTGTAATTTTATCAGGAAACAACTGTTAATTTAATAATTTCCCCCCGCTAATTTAACTGTTTCTCCTTGCTAAAATAAAATACGCAATACTAGCCCTCGCGACCGAGTAATTATTTTGTCGCAGACGGTTCAGTATTGGGCTCGCATGTAACTTTGGCAACATGGTAACCTGCGATTACTAAAGGTATTTTTCTGTTGCAATCGCGGCATAATCGTTTTTGGCTTACAGATACAAAATTCCAAAAATTGCTTTCGTCAGTAAAAATGATAACGTTTACTTACTCAACAAAACTGCCAGTAGTCGTTACTTTAGTGAAAGTTTTTTGTGCAAGCTGATATTGAGTGCTACTAATCAGAAGAAACTAATAGGTTAAATTGTAACGACGCATGAATTTGCTTTATTACGCAAAATGTTCATCAAAGTGCATTTTATCATTTTAATTATAAGCAAAACTGGAAACTTGTTTCCACTGCATAACATTAAAGTAATAAAATTTCATATTTTTTAAAGGCATTTTTCATAACAAGCATGTGAAATAGAAAAAGTATCATTTAAATGTAGATAGTACACTCTTAAAAAAATGAGTGAAGTCCACTCCTGTAAGAGAAGTGCATTTTCGACACTGGAAAGGAGTGAATATTAACTCAGACTGAGTTAAAATCACTCGTTTGGAGTGATCATGTCGCAGATTCAACATACAAAGGATCCACTCCTGTAGGAGAAGTGCATTTTCGACACTGGAGAAGTGAAAATTAACTCAGACATAGTTAAAATCACTCGTTTGTTTTAAGAGTGAATACTCAAATTATATATAAAATACAAATTAAATACAAATTCTAAATCAGCATGCCAAATAAAAATTAATCAAAGACACAATTTACTCATGAAGTATGAACGTTTTTATTTAAACAACATTTAAGGAATGTATTTTTATGAATCCTAAACAATGAAAATTTTTACCTTAAAGTATACACAATTATTATCGTATGAAAATAAATTACAAAAGAGGAAAATGTATGAAATTAATATAAATGCAATTTTTTAAATAAAAATAAATTGATTTTAATTGTTCGCTTTTAGGTAATAGCTTTGAAACTTGATTTTAATTAAATTAAGAACTTCGCGATATTGCATGTTGCGTAAGCCTAATAAAGAAACATAAAAATTACGAAAACTCATTAACACGGTTGCAGATGCTGGTTTGAAAAGTCGCATCTTATATTAAGGGACTTTACGAAAAGTGCCAATGTTCAGACCTTTGTTTGTAATTAAATTAGTCTAAGGAAATTGCATTATAAATGATTAAGTTAAAAGCATTGTATTTGAATTCGTTTATTGAAGTTCGAAATTAGTAATTGACGAAACTTAAAGAGTTGATTAGTTATTTAGAACTCCATCAAAAGTTTGGATTTGTTATTATAATTCATGAAACAATAAAATTTTATTCGAGAGTCAATACTAAGAAGGAATTTTTCGTGCTTTTATTATATTTTGTAGAGTTATTGTAAAATGTTAAAACGTGTATTTTTTCGTTAGGTAATAACAGAGATAAATTGCCAAATCACACATTCAATTTCAGAATAGTAAAAAATGTTTTAAACATTTCTAAAATTATATAATTTTCAAGCTTTCATTTTTTCAAACCAATAAAGAACAAAAAATGCGAGTTGGCTTTATAAAGATAGAAAAGTTGCTTAAAAAGTGTAACTTTTTTTTCAAAGTTCGTGTCTCCTTATTTTTAAATAATCAATGAATCTCCAAATATGAAAAAATATGAACGAAAAGAGATAATTTTTTTTCATTTGTTTCGGACTTGTAAAAGAAAAAAATGTGAAAAATGACATAATTTGTAATGATACCTGTAGGTTGAAGTAGATCTGTAGATTTGATTTTATTGTAGTAACTACGTATTATTAAAAGTTGATGATTCGTTGCCTAACCTTCTTGGAAGAAATTTCTCAGATGCTGCAGATACTGCTGCACGCATTTTCATTCAATCCCGTCTTACCATCCAGAAAACTTCAAGTGCATAAAACGTATTAAAAAAACGAAAAAACCTGTAAAAACATAATAACACAAACTTTGTGTTTCTGACTAGGTCTAAATTGGAATGTTGTTTTCCCCTCCAATAGGGGTGCAATTTTGGCGGCAAAGCCTTTGCAGAATCGACATATGCCCCAGCTGAGAGACTTTTTTTTAATTATCTAGGTGACTCTCGCTACCAATTTTGACGCTCAGATTGCAATGAATCTGAGCTCTCTGTGGATGTTAAAGTGTGCCGAGATTTTTAATTTTGCCGAAAGGATACCGAGTTTACTCCAAGGATATTTCATATGCCACATAATCATATCCATGATTTTTCTATCCATAAATTCCGACGACTCGGCCGGATCTCGAAACCGCGGACTTATGCCTAAAGTGGAACGTATGCAATTGTAGCCGAAAATTGTGGGTGAAATGTTTAGATTGAGTTAAAAACTTATACAAGACCATACTTTACAAGTTGCTGTAGAACCCGCTATCTCATTGCCTTCGAATTTTAAGTTAATAATATTCCGTCTCAAATTCGTGTAACAATAATTAGAAGACATGGGAGCACGATGGGACACTTGTATCTTGAATTTATTTATTTAATTTTAATTTCCTTCCCTCGTACCTGTAAAATACTTCGAGTACATGTCGTAAAAAAACATACGTTAGCACTCTCAAACAAAACTGAACCGCATTGAAAGGGTAGAAAAAATTATCTAGCTACAAAAATCACCCAAATATCGATCTATTTTATTTGTTATAGTTTTGTCTGTACTAAAGCAACATAATTAAACAATGATTTATGACACTAATTTGATGATTTCATAGTTAAAAATAACAATTACTGGAACAAATCTGCTCAGGCTAATCTCTGAGTCAATTGAAGAGCTTAGTGGAAGAACGTGCTAAGTGACATTTTTGAAAAAAATTGAGATTTTTTCGTCAATGAGTATACTATTCCATCCTTAAAGAAAATAAGTTTATCCATTTTCATAAACAAATTAAGTATATTTTTTACCGTTTGCAAGTTAAAGTTTTTAAAAGATCTGAGAGCAAACTTAAAACTTTAAAGCTCATTTTCTCGTTTTCACCTTTTTGTCACTTATTAGCACGTCCTTAAACTAAGCTCTTCAATTGAAGAGCTTAATGTAAGAACGTGCTAAGTGACATTTTGAAAAAATTTAGATTTCTTGTGGGGGCCAATGACATATTACTAACTTCTTTAACGACAACAAGTTTCCCCCTTTTCATCAAAATTAAGTGTGATACACTCTTAAAACAAAAGAGTGAAATCCACTCCAGTTGGAGAAGTGCATTTTCGACACCGTAAAGGCATATGCATATTAGCTCAGACTGAGTTAAAATCACTCGTTTGGAGTGATCCTGTCGGAGGTTAACACACAAAGGATCCACTCCAAAAGGAGAAGTGCATTTTCCAGTCTGGAGGAGTGAAATTCACTCAGACTGAGTTAAATTAGGAGTGTTTGTTTTAAGAGTGTACACTTTTTACGCTTTTCAAGTTCCGTTTTCAATAGATCTGAGTGCGAACGCAAGACATTAAAGCTCATTTTCTCGTTTCCACATTTTTGTCACTTAGCACGTTCTTCCACTAAGCTCTTCAATTCGCTTCTTTTCTTAGTGGAGACCAATGCCCAGGACATCGAGCCCCGGTGTCCCCGCGGCGAGTTCCCGTGCAACAGCAGCGACACGTGTGTGGAGCAGCGGAAGAACTGCGACGGACACGCCGACTGCGAGGACGGGTCGGACGAGATGGGATGTGGTAAGCCATACCTTGTCTATTTACTAGGCAAGCTTCGAAAACACCTTCTTCCCTCCCATCCCATCGCTTGGGTTTCTAGGAAACGGGGGGAAGCGTCGTTTCTCTAAACGACGCGTTTGAGGTTCTGCTGTGAGGTTTTGACAGTTCAAACTTAAATAGGGTAGAGAAATAACAATCTCACGCCGCTTCGAAGAAAACTACATGCGGAGTGAGGGTGGAAAATGCCTTCGAGGCTTACATTCAGGATATACCGGGTATAACATCATCTCATCCCCCCTTTTCTCAAAAAAACACGGCCAACTTCAAAACATGGTCAGAGAAGTTCTCCCAAACATGAGTGTGGACGGAATTTTTGACGTCAATGTTCCGAGTGCCGAAGATCAAGAAACTAGTTCTGACACATTCGGAACCCTAAAAATGTGGTCAGCCGTGAACGAGTGGTTCCGAACAGGTTTCGAGACAGGTTGTCTTAATCTTCGGAACTATGACGTAAATATTTACGTCCCCGAGAGTGTTTGGGGGAGTTTCTTTGGCCTTAGTAGTTGAGAATTCCGTGTCAAAACCCATTTACTACCATTGCATACACAGTATACGTCTGGCGTGGAAGAGTGAAGCCCTGATTTGTAAGGACTGAAGACGCACGTCAAGGCGTTAATAAAAAACGCCCCACTTCGCGATATCAAAGTATAATCTTTTGCTTGGGAGATTTTTAAAAATTCTCGTCTAGGGATGAAATCGCAATGTAACCAACAAAACTATGTAATGTGATAGAATTTATCCATAATATTTCTCAATTCTAGGCATTCCAACCATCCTAAACCACAGTATCACCTATACTCTATTGTTTTATTTTATAATTTTTTGTAAGTCATGTTTCAATGATTACTTATACAAATACAAAATTGTCGACCAACAACAGGCCAGAGGCCCAGCAAGGTTTGTCCGAGATAAATCTAATTCCTTACCAGTTTCCAATAGCTATCGAGATTCTTCTTAAAATCTTCTACTTGCTTCGAATACACAACGAATTCCACTCGTTGACGACTCTATTATAAAAATAATGTTTCCTTACCTCCCTTCTAAAGCATGATTTATTCAACTTCTGACCATGTCCTCTGGTCCGGCTATTTAAGGTAAAACCTAAGCCCCTCCTTATCTCCCTGTTTTAAGAACTTGAATAACTGAATTAAATCACCCCTTGTTCTCCTATTTTCCAGGGAATACATATTTAAAGATCTTAATAGCAAGGATATCGCATTCGTGTATTTTACAAACTTATCATTGATAAACTAATTATTAACCATGAAAACAGATCAACAATAATATGACTAATAATTTATAACAAAAGATAGCTGTTCCGAGTGATGATAAATGTTATAAATCAGGCACCAGAAACGTGCCAGCAAAGAAATTTATAAAAAATACTTCAAATTACTTATAGTAATTAGATTTAGTGAATTTCAATTATACAATATTAATAATAATAATAAAATTAACTCTTTCCTTAACACTGTTATAACTTATATTATAAAGTTATTATCATTTTTAGTTAAACAAATATTAATCTGTAAAAAATTAAATTATTTTAAGAGGGTCTTTTTCTGAACTTCAACAGCATTTTTTATGTAATATATGGTGGAATTTTATTTTTCAGACGATCCGAATATGTATCTTTACTTCAATAGCTTATTTCGTAAAAGACCCGATGAAGACAGAGAAAAAGAGTCTAAAAACTGTGGTAAGAAAGAACACTTTTAATTACAATTGTTTAAATTTAGCATTTAACAAAAAAGAGGGAATATATATTTTTGAAGCCAGAAGTAATCAAATATTCTTTAATCTCGTATGAGACTTGGTATGTGTTTTATGCTTACTAAGCACTGAAATATTTTCCTTAACGGTAACGTTGGGTGCTTATTCAGGTGTTGACTCGTCACTTGACTGTGGTTCTAAAATATGACGCCCGTCGCCAGTAGCCCTCGTGTAGCTCTAGTGCGATGATAATTCAAAAACCTAACCTAACTTAAAATATTTTGTATGTGATTCATTGAGACATGATTCCAAATAATAATAATAATAATAATAAAGATGCCCCTAAACCCTTTAAATACTCGTTCCTAAACTTGTGATATTATTTATGGCACCAGAATTACTTTATTAGTTAATAACGATAAAGCAAATATTGAAAAATTAAAACTAATTTTAATTGAATGAGATTTGAATTAAAATTCATACTTAACCCTTTCACTACAAAGGATTTTTGCTTCCTCGTAGTATTTGATAGGAATAACATTATCGAATCCTTAGTTGTTCGGGCGGTTTGGGGCATTTCAGTAAGGAAAGGGTTTATATTTTCTACAGATATTGTTAAAGTAATATTTTGCTGGGTCACCCGTTTTGTATTAAATCATGTAAGTATTATTTTTCAGAGTTGCAATCGGTTCCAAGTCAATGCATCTGTTCTAGTCATAAGTTGTTCTGCGAGCATAAAAACCTCAAGAGACCTCCCCAAGACCTACCAAACAATGTTCAAGAGTTGTAAGTACCCAAAACAATTTATAAACAAATTATAAAACGATATGTATTTAGACACGACCAACTTCAATAACAAGGCCAGAGAAGTTTTCCTAAACATGAACGTAGACGGAAATTTTGACGTCACTGTTCCCAGTGCCGAAGATCGAGAAACTAGTTTGGACGCATTCGGAACCCTAAAAATGCGGTCATAGTTGTGAACGAGTGGTTCCGAACAGGTATCGAGACAGGTAGTCTTCATCTTCGGAACAACGTCGTTCGGAACTATGATGTCAAAACTTCCGTCTCCGAGCTTGTTTGGGAAAGCTTTTTCGGCCTTAGTAATTGAGTAGGCCGTGATTTAGAATAATTTGACAGCTTCTACTGACTAATATGAATTTAATATTATTTTAAAATTTTGTTTTTGTATTTTTTTTCAGAGATTTATCAAAAAACGAAATAGAAATAATAGAATTCAAGCACTTTCCTCTGAACGAACAATTAGAAATTTTGTAAGAATTTTTTTTTCATATTCTGTTAAATATAATTCTGTTGTATATAATTGAGATCGATATAGGATTTAAAGTGAGATATTAATGCCTAAGCTATAATAATCTTTAAAAAAAACCTGGAATTCATTTTATAAAGAAGTGCATTTTGTAACAGAAACTCAATAGCGAATAAGTTTATCTCTGTTGAATATGCCATTTATAAAATTTAAGAATCTTAGTATACTTAGTATATTTTTGTGCCATTAAACAGTTCAATAAGTTTTATTTTAATTAAAACATATATTATAAACAAAGACAGTTTGATACTAGAAAAATATTTGTAAATTTTTATGCCATTATTCATTTATAATGTCTTTATACAATCTTTTTTTTACATTTTCTGGTATTGTTACTTATACAATGAATCGAATTACATTATTCTGCTAAAATGTTTACTTGCTAAAATATATAGCTTATATGCCATTACTAATAATATATTTTTTTAATATTAGGATTTTAAAAAGTTCAAGAGTAGCCCTCATTGATCGTGATGCTTTTAAAAATTTGCCAAATTTAAAAACGCTGTAAGTAAGAGTAAAAAATCCAATATAAAGTGTTTAAATACCATAGGTATCGTTTTTGGAATAATTGTTTACTTTAATAACTATATACAAATTACCATCTCTTGGATAATTAAAACTGAATCCATAATAAATTGTAAACTAATTCAATATATTTAAAATTTAACTATTTAATTTTGAAAATTAAATAAATGAACCATTACAAATTGACTAAATAATATTAGTAATTGACCAATTGATTTAATCTTAAAACATATTTTTTTAATCAAAGCATTATGTAATTGTTGTTAGAATTTATTAAATGTGTGTTTTGCAGCTATCTCACAAACAATTCAATTACGACCCTCATGGAAAAAACAATGGCAATGAATGAAAAACTTACTTTTTTGTAAGAAGCTTTCAAGTATTTTTTTTTTTTCAAATTTATTTAAAAAAAAAAAGTCATGATTTTAAGAGTGGTAAATATCCAGAAAAATAATTTAGGTTGAAATTGTTATACTTTTATTACCTGTATCTGTATTTTGTTTTTCAAAAAACCTAATAAATTTAATTTTTATGAGGTATTTCTTAAAAATGCTTCAATTCTAGGCAAAAAATTTAAATATTCAGATAAAGCATTCAGAATATATTTTTGTTCATTTTTAAAACAGCTGTTATCATATATATATAATATAAGTATTGATCTTTAGTTTATTAATTGTGGTTATTCGCAATTCCATATTCCACAGTTGATTTATAATTAAATACATTAAAATTTCAAATTAAAAATATACTTCAACACACTATTTAAAGTTTAATGTTACAAAAAACATTAAATAATTAAGTTTTATTTTCAGGGAACTGTCTTATAATCCTCTTTCTGTGCTGGCACCAGGAGCCTTTATAGGTCTTAAAAATTTAGAGAAGTTGTAAGTTTCTACGTGAAGTCGTTTTATTGCAAATTATCAAAAAAATTTCGCAATTGCATCCACAATTTATTTTTATCTTGCTTTTCTAAAAAATGTATCTTTGTATTTTATATTGTAAATGTAAACAATAATATTCACACATTTTTTCCGCTTCAAATTTAGGGACCTACGGCATTGCTCATTAAAATCTTTACCTCCTGGAGTATTTGACAGTCTAGTAAACCTGCAAATTCTGTGAGTAAACCTGTTCAACTATTTTAATGTATGTCATGTAGTTTATTCTGATTGTAAAATAAACCGTAATTGCTTAATGGATAGAACGCTGGATCAATTTTAAGAGAGTTCCGGATTATAGATATTTGATGTCAGAAAAGTACCCACTGTTAGTGCATGTGTGTTCGTTAAATCTACGGAGTCCAATGGCCATTAGTGCAGGATGCTTCTCGAAATTTTTTGCTGTCCGACTGAGGAATAAAACCTCTTCAATTGACTACTCATTTTTTTAAATTTGAAATCAACCTAATTCTTCCCGTTACATATGGTCCGCCAAAATTAAATTAGCCTTTATCGGCCCATTACAGCCAAATTTTTATGATATTTTGAGAAAAGGAAATGTTAATTTTCAGAAATGAATGTTGAAAGCTATTTAGACACTTCTACATTTCTATTCTCAAGTATAATTATGAATTTTATGCAATTTACTAAACTAAATTTAATAAACTAAATTCAATGCATCCAATACAAACACAAAAAATATCTAATCTGGTACGTAGATTATACATACTTGAATAAAACTTTTTTAGAGTGACATGTATACATTTAGCAAAATTTTATATTTAAAAAAATTAAATACCAGTTTCTTAAGGTAATGGTATTCATTGCCCTGAGTATGAGTAGTACCAGCCAGATCAACAAATTGCTGTGCTGTGAATGTAAAGAACATTATCTTATTCCAAAATTTGAAAATGATGGAAAAAATAACTGAAAAATAATACTTTAAAATCATTACACCATCATTATAATATACATAAGTTTTTTTTTTATAATCTTATTTGACAAAGTACCACAAGACTTCCACAACGCTTATTTTTATTGCGAATATTTTCAAAAATTCATGGGTTGTCATAATTTAGTTCACAATAACTTCTAGGTCGTTATTAAAATATAAATAAGGAGAAATAATAATCTGGTTTTGAGGAAACAATTTCCTAAGAAGCTTAGAAATATATTTTCAAAAAGTATCATCCAAAAAAGCACTTTATCAAAAAGCCATTTAATATGAACACTCAATCAAAGTTGATATTTCCTCCTAAACTAATATTCAAGTGTACTTTGCAATTTTTTACAACAAAATCTACTTCTTCTAGAGACTACTTCGTTATTTAATGGAAAACTTTTCATGCGATAATGTTTTTTGAGGTTTTAAGTTCTAAACCCCTTATAATATTGCTTTTTTGATTCACTTTTTTTCAAGCCTTGCTATTGAAAACTCTGCTCTACTGATTCGTATATTTATAACTGATTTTTGTAACTTTCAATAATTTTATGAAAAATAAATTGTAAAATATCGACAAAAATATTTTATAAGTTAAACATTAATTTAATTTCGTTTCATTTTTAAGGTTCTTGGACAATAACCGATTGAGCAGCATCACCCCATATGTGTTTAAAAATCTTGTAAATTTACAGATATTGTAAGTATGCAACAGTTACTTGTTCAAAACCGTCTGGGCGTTACACTCGTCTTTTTTCCAGACCAATATGGGCTTTCAAAAAATTATTTTTTTAGAGAAAACAGCCATAAATTTTGCTTATTTACAAGCCGTTGATGGGTCGATTGCAAAACTATTGCATTTAAATAAAAATGAATTCTAGCGAAATGGATATTATATTTAAATTGTAAAGCATTGTTAAACGAAAAAAGTAATGAAAAATACCTTTTAAACCAATACCTATTAAAGGTAAAAGAAATATATACTTTTAGATCAATTGAGGGTAAAAGCTAATCAAATACGTACTTATAGATTCATTATCAGTAAAGATTAATGAATATTCACTTTAGGATACGTTACCGGTAAAACGTTAATATATGAAGTTTTAGATCCATTACCAGCAATAGGTTAATGAAATAACCTTGTTGTGATCTATAACTGGTAAAAGGTTAATGAAAAGTTTATTTTTACATCTGTTTTGTTGAATAATAATGAAATGTGTATTTTTATATCAGTTACTTGTAAAAAGTTAACGAAATATTTACTTTTAGATCTATCACCGGAAATGAAGTGACTAACTTGCATTTAACAAACTGGGTTGGGCTTCAAAATTTAAAGGACCTGTAAGTTCTTTGCGTTATAATTTAATAAATATGTTCATGTTCATGCATATAAATATGCATATATTAAGACATGTGTAAATATTCGTTTGAAAAAAGCAAAGGCAAAAATATTGCTTCCATTTATGTATTGCGAAAAAAATCAAAAAGTACTTTAGTTGATGTTTCATTGCAACTTTCTAATGTGTATAAAACCAATTTTTTTCCAAATAATTTCAAAGCGTTTTATTTTTATTTTATTTCAGTGCAGTTTCAGAAAATAAAATAAATGTTTTGGAATCAACGTCATTCGGAAATTGGAGTTCACTGGAAAAATTGTAAGTCATTCAACTGCAATTTTTTCCTTTCTTTAAACACCAAATCAAAAGTAACGTGAGAACCAACTAGTTGCTTTAACAAGAAAGTTACAACTAATTGATTCATTTTATTATTACTTATTTAATATTGACTTTTATCTCTTCTAGAGATGTTCATCGCAATCAAATAAAAGTAATATCACCCGAGGCATTTACAGGTCTTACAAATCTAAAATCATTGTAAGTATGTCAATTACTCTATTAAAAGACTTATTACAATTATTCAAACGGAACAAATTATTAAAAATTCTGTTTCATACACGTGTATTAAAGTTGATATTTGTTTTTAAAGTATTATTTATGAATTGTTTTTCGTTTTTGTTGGCAAATTTCCATGTAACTGTTTATTTAATTGAATAATGAATCATTTTGCATTTTCCCTTATCGATTTTTAATTACATTAATACTAGAATTGAATCCAGTTTAAATTTCAATTCGGAGTATAATATTTCTCTTATATTTTCAATTTATAAAACAGGATGTTACAAAACGTTTACTTTTTTTTATTCCATACTTAAGTAAACAGTATTTTGATCAAAAAGACGATTTTAGAAAATGTGTTTACTTTAAAAAAAGATTAAATAGAGTTCTAAGTTTAGATTAAAGGATTAAATAGAGTTCTAAGATTATTTATTGGTCATACATTTTATGTTATAAATATTTAATTCGAAATTCTACATATTGCTTCAACTTAAAAAAATTATGTAAAATACTTAAAAATATACTTTTATTTTAATAATTACATTAAAAAAACTTTTTTTATTCATAAAGAAGGAATTTGAAAGTTTAATTATTAGGTACTCTATTGGCTATTGATATATATTTGTAAATGTAACGCGTTATTACTTTTAACATAAGTGTTTAATTTAATAAAGTGGTGAACATTACAAATGTTTATATTTTTTTTAGAAATCTTGGTAAAAATGAATTAAAGAAAGTTTCGAAGGCCGTTTTTGAGCAATTGACAACTTTGGAATACATGTAAGTAAAATAAAAATAATTTTTTTTCTCATTTTACTCGGGGATTACAATAGAAGTTGTCAAGTTAGTTGAAACACTAACTTGTCGGTCAATCTAGTGAAAATAGCTAGTGGAGGATATTGGCATATCGAACGAAAGCCCACTTTTTCGTGTCGATTTCTAAAAGCGTTTAATAATATGTTATTGACATAACTTTGAATTAAACCTATGCATACATAATTAATAAATGTGCAGTTATCTGATTACTTGAGTTAGGTACACTGTAAAAAGACAATTTAATTTACCATCATAGTGTGATGGTAAATTAAAGGTATTTCTCACAGATTTCTAAATGAAAACTCGTTTTCTCAAACATTTATTTTCTGAAAGAAACGATTATCTCAAACATCCAATCACTATTATATCTGTCTTTAAAATGTTATCTTTCAAACTTAAGCCTGGTCTAATGGTATAATTAATCTTAGCTGTTAAAAAATAGTTCTTTCCATGAAGCAAAATACTCTCAACATTTGTATCATAATTGCCAAAATCGAGTACGTTCAATGTTTCCCACCATCCATAACAATGTTCTTAACATTAATGATAATATTGTTAACGTCAAGTATTTTCTCTCACTAAATGCCCGTCACAAGACGGTAATGGGTACTGTTAAAAGGCTTCGCGTAAGATTGAACCAGAATCCTGGAACTTTCTAGATGACACCACTATTCGGAGACAGAATTTACCAACTTTGTGGAAAAAAACCATAAATTTGATAAACAGAAAATCTGGTGTATAAACGCTACAAATAGTCGTTTCAACTAGAAAAATCCAGGGTTCCGGTGCAATCTTGCACCAAATTTTTTAACAGTGAGGTTAATTTGTTATATTTCCCCTGCCCCCTGGTGCAGCTACTTCGACGAGTTCCACCTGTGCTCTCTGGCGCTGCACGTGCGCGTGTGCGAGCCCCGGGGCGACGGCATCAGCAGCATCGCGCACCTGCTCGACTCCGTGGTGCTGCGCGTCTCCGTCTGGCTCGTGGCGTGCGTCGCAGGGCTCGGAAACATCGCCGTGCTCGTCGGCCGATTCCTCTTCGTCGAGCCCAACGAGGTGAAACATCTTCACTACTACTAACTATTACGAAATAAATCTTAATGAGTGATTAAAAAAAGGCTTATTTAATATGACTACAAGAAGATAAAGGTTGCATACTCCGTTTATGCCCCTACTCTAAAGCATATAGCTCTAAGCATTCAAAGTTTAGACAAAAAAAAAATCAGGAAAAAAGCGCAGGCCTTATGAACCTTCACCAAACAGCACTACACATATTCTCCAAGACGTTACCAAAAGCCTTTTCAGTCGTCAGTTATTGGTTTCGCAAAAATCACGTGGGCAGAAAAATACAATCACTACGAGGAGTGAAAGTGCCTTCGTTAACGTCTAACAGGAAGAGTGTTGATGTTTGGTGACGGCTCACATGTCCTTTCGGTTGTTTATCAGTGTATGCCCAACAGGCTGTGACTCCTTTATTCTAAGAGTGGATTCTGGTTAATTAGCAAATAGCTTATTTGAAAATATCTAAGTATTTTTTGAATAATAAACATTTGCTGATTCGGAAGCATTAAGCCTCGTTTATACTTTCAAAGTTAGAAGTTGGTTTTGGAGTTATTAACTTCGTTTTCCTTCATTCATCCTAGGTGCACTCTTTCTACATCAAGAACCTGTCGCTGGCCGACCTTCTGATGTCTTTGTACCTGTTCGTGATCGGCGCCTACGACCTGGTGTTCCGGGGCGAGTACATCCACCACGAAGAGAACTGGAGGCACAGCTGGCAGTGCAACATGTGCGGGTTCCTCTCCACCCTCAGCAGTGAATCGTCTATACTCATACTTGCTGTTATAACTACCGATAGGTAGGTATCTTAACTCCAACACACATTTTCTGTTGCTATTCTGTTTAAATTGTTAGTGTTGAAGATTATCTAAAAGATCCAGCGATTAAATCTATAGTTTTCAAAGAGTAGATGAGTTTATGAAAGGGAGGTGTAATATCAATTGTAAAGAGCTTGTTTTATGCGGCTGGTCAGTTAAGACATGATCTGGAGAGCGTCCGACATCAGTTTAGTGAAGATAGCTTTTTTATACCTTCAATGAGATCAGGGGATATTTTCATTTCCTTGAAGTGTTTAATCTTCAGTCTTGCTATGGTAGTTGAAACCGAAAAATTACATTTAGGACAGGTTTTCAACTCTTCTTCTCAACTCGCAAGACCATTACCTTTCTCATTGCCATGAAAATTATTTGAAAATGCACCGGTATTCAGTGCAGCTAGCTTGGATACAGACTTTAGGTTGTCTTTGTTTCTTTTATAAGAAGGTAGGTTTCGGTTGCAGTTGTTTTTTTCATAAGAATAATGTTTTGGGAGATTTTCTTTTAAGGGTGACTTGAAGTGCAAATTTCAAATCAGGGAAGAATAAAACACGCTAGATTTCGGATTTTTTTTGCAATATTAAACATCTAAAGCTTTTTTTAAAAAAGCCGAGTGTTCGCAGTTGTAATTTAAAGCTATTATACTGACGGAAGTATGGTTGTTGATATATTTACCGTTTTTTACGTCTTTAGTACATTTTAGGTATTAAGCTTTTACAGGTTGCATCTTTTTACACTTTTTCCTGCGAACTTATGAATTTCGCAAGTATGTGCTTTGACTTTTCGCTAGGATTTCAGAAACTTAACTTAAAAAATAAACTTCAATTAACCTTGCAAAATAAACTTCAATTAACCTGGATTGATAGCAAAGTAAAAGTAGTTATTCGAGTAGTTACAGAAGCAATTGTTTTAAAAAGAGAAATTAATACGCTGAGACTTGACGCGAAGTTGTATTTATATATTTAGGCTATTACAGATTATATATTTATATATTTGTACTATATTATTTATATATTTAGGCTATTCTTTCTTTAACGATGTAGCACAAAATATTTTATACTAGCAGTATGGTCCCGCCTTACTGGGAACCCGTTAACTTCGCATTGCTTCCTTTTAGAGGCATACTTACCTTGTGAAAATACACTCAAAATTAAAACAAAATTAAATTCGTGTTGGCGCATGCGCACCTAAAAGAGCAAACACTAATAGAGGATGAAGCAGCCCTAGGACGAGCGCATATCTCAATCAAACTAATAGAGGATGGCGTCAAGCCCCCGTTTCGGCCCGGACCATGCATTTTCAAGCCCTGTTATGCCCCTGATTGTCCCGCAATCCCACGTGGATGACGTTTTTTTTAAACTAATTATATTAATTAAAAATTTCAATCAAATATGAAAAATCTAAGCCTCAGGTGCACACGTAGGTATTAAAAGGAATCTATATTAAAAATTTCGAATTTTTTAGAGCAGTCTAAGTAGGTCTTTTGCGATCCACAGACATACACACAGACAGGCAGACAGACACACAGACAGACTCTTTTATTATTATAGATAATTTCTACTTATTACAGCAATTGAAACTTTCGTTTTAAAATCCTTTTTCAGGTACATGTCCATCCTTTACCCTTTGTCCGTGAAAAAACGAACATTGCAATCAGCTGCAGCAGCCATGGCTGCAGCCTGGGGCATCGCCATATTGTTTTCAGCTTTACCAATCCTCAAGCTTGACTATTACGGTGATGAGTTCTACGGAAACAATGGAGTGTGTCTACCTTTGCACATACACGACCCTTTTGGACAGGTAAGCTTACCGAAGAAGTAAATATCTAACACTCTGGCACCAAATGTGTGACTTAAATTTTGGGAGGAATTAAGATATTTCTTATTGTTGCAGAGACTCTTGAACTAAAATTTAAAAAAAATCATATTTATTGTTGTTTTCTTGTTATTCGTGTTTTCTTGATGTTTGTGTTTTTTTTTTCTAATGTAGTTTTATATTTCACCGGAAGATATTGTTATAAATTATACTTATAATTTTCTTGTCTGTAACATTATCCGGTGATACACATGTTTCTATCGTCTCATAGTGAGAATCGCTTGTTGTCCTTGATGATAGAAAATAGGTAGTGGTAATTTTTATAAAACTGAACACATACGGCTTTCTTAGTAACCCTTGTAAGTGGCTTGCAACAATTCGGGGAAAAGTAAACTTGGATAGCGCTGCAGGGCGGGGAGGGGCTAATCTACGTAATATCCTTTAGAAAAAACTTTCAAAAGAAACGACTTGAAATTAGTGTATAATACTAGGTCATAGGAATTGGCTGCGTGCCGAAGGAAAGCTGATGAGAGTGCCTAAGCCTTTTTTTCAAGCTATGTTTGGAAATTTTTTATTTTATTATTATCGAATTACCTATATATTGCCAACCAGGAGGCGCAATAATTAAGGTGTTAGCCTTCGGATCCTTTGGGCCCGGGTTCGAATAACGATAAGGCATGGATGTTTGTGTTTGTCGAGTATATGCGGAGTACGTGCTCGTTAAAGCTGTTGAGTCCGAAAGTCCTGTGGGAGGTCATTGCGCAGTTTCCCACGGGTACAGGTCCCTTCAGGGACATGTCTAAATTGTGGTATCGCAATAGATGACAGCATCTGTCGTGTGCGTGTTATGCCTGTCTTACTTGACGAAGGTTCATAAGCGGGTCTCTGACCGAGCACACAAGCCTGAAAATATATGTCTACCAACCTATGTATTTCAGGCATGGGAGTACTCGACGTTCCTGTTCTGCGGCCTCAATTTCGCCACGTTCCTGTTCATCCTGTTCGCGTACATCTCCATGTTCTTCACCATCTCGCACTCCAAGATCGGCCTCCGCTGCACCCAGCAGCAGCAGGACAGGAACATCGCCAAGAGGTTCTTCTTCATCGTCGCCACGGACTTCTTGTGCTGGGTGCCCATTGTGTTCATCAAAGTCATTGCCATGGGAGGTGAGTAGACCGGAGTACATACTGAGAAAAAAATTCTGTAATTATACAGAAAATTTTTTAGTAACGTTACAGAAATAACCAATTTTACAAAAAAAGTTTTAGTAATTCTGAACAGAATTCTTCATTTCTGCATTTACAAAAATTTTTCTAGTATTTGCAATTTTTTCAACCAATCAAGCTCTTCTACATGAAGTGTCGCGCGCATCGCCACTAAAGTTTGGCCTCGATCGTGATTCAAGACCAATCGCCATTTTAAATGTATAACTTAGTTGATTGTTTCAAATGAATTTCACTTATCATTTCCTGACGATCTGTGTGCCGAAATAGCACAGTTGGGAGAGCGTCAGATTGAACATCTAAAGGTTCCTGGTTCTATCCCGGGTTTCCGCAGTCTGCTCTTCCTCGTTAGTGTAATGGTGAGTCTGTCACGCGGGAGACCGGGGTTTGATTCCACGCCGCGAAAGCAGACATTTTGTTTTTCTTTGTAATTGCATGGAAAAAGTGGTATCCATAAAATCTACAGACACATTACTTGTGTGGGATACAGAAAATAGTCCTGTAAATATACAATCTACATGATATAAACATGGAATGTTAACAAAAATATATTATGTGTTTTTACAGCACTATTTTTAGTAATTATTTACTAGAAATTTTCTAGGAAAAGCTTTTTACAACAAAAAAAAATTGTAATGGTTACAATTTTTTTTTCACAGTGCAGCCTCAGTCAAACCGCGTTAATTCGTAAGAAGAGCTAGTTCGTCTAAAACATCATTTCTGTGGAAATTTCTTAATGGAATTCAGTCCTCACTTAATTAACAAAAATAACTTTTATTATTTCCTACTTACACAACGTCGCTGCACATACTAATTTTACTTATTTTAACACTTGAACACAGGTTCACCAAGTATCAAATTTTTTTAAGGTAATTAAAAGCAGCTTGCTCTCACAAAATTTTCATTGAATGTCACTTTTTCGAAAAATAAACATAAAATTTCCATGGCAACCGTTAAGTCACGCAATATAAAATATGTTTTAATTGTTCGTGCTAATAGATATTTATGCAACTAGTGCGAAAAGTAATGCTTTTTAAAACTTGTGGATTTTATTTCACGAGCGAGGTACGAGCGAGTGAAATAAAGACACGTTTTTTAAAAAGTTTACTTTTCGCACGTGTTTCATACACTATTTTTTATAATTGCGTGAAGAAAATCAAAACTCATTGGTTCAAAAATAATTCACGTGCTAATTAGACTAAAATGAGTGGAGCTTCCAGGAGAGATGTCAAAGAAAACAACCAATGAACTCGCAGTTCGGAGAGCGTGATGCTATAAAAACCAATAAGCGTGTTTCAACATTTTGACAAAGAAAGCAACCAATGAACTCGCAGTTCGAAGGGCGTGACTTAAGAAATATTCCCATCGCGAGAAAAAAAAATCATTGATTCAAAAATAATTCACGCGCATAATATTTTTAAATACAGCAGATCGATAAATCTTTGGATTTTATGAGTATTATCAAATCGAAATTTTACTTGAAATGTTGGCATCTTATAAAAAGAGTTCGACAAAGTCTTTTTTTCACTGCTTTTGGGTGAAAAAAAGTACTTTTTTTCACTGTTTCAAAAAGTCTAGCTTTGTTCACGCGTCTGATATTGAAATTATAATGTAAAAGTCGGCTTTTTTTCACGCAATTATAAAAAAATAATTAAAGATGATCAGACGATCTCACAATTTCATTTCTTAGAAAACGCTATTAGTAAATATGACAGGATGGAGAGAGCAAATGTAAACTAATTTAAATTAACGCATAAATCTCTAGTGCTGACATTTTGCTTGAAATTCTTTTTAATAAAAGGTTTTACTGGTTGTCAACAATTGAAATAGGCAAGCCCATTTTTAAAGACTTTGTGTAATGGGCGAGACTCTGCTAGAAAAAGTGTATTCAATGAGCACTTATATTTTATTAGCTTAGGCCAAAATTCGAAGTTATCCTCCAGAACCAGTGTACTCCATTCGACGGTAGCTAAATTTATATTTTATTTAAGTTAGAAAAAATCAAATACATTAACCGAAGAATTATAAACAATTTATTATAAATAATTTGTCGAGTATTTGCGAGAATTTCATATTTGATTATGTATCGAACCTTGACTAACTATCCCTATTCGTTTTAGGCGTTCCCATTCACGAAGACCTGTATGCTTGGGTTGCTGTGTTCTTGTTACCAGTGAATTCAGCCATCAATCCGATTCTTTACACCCTGACAACAAAACTCTTTAAGCAACATTTAGCAATGATGGTATACAACTTTAAGTCATCAAATGGGGACAGCATAGCTCCGTCATGTGCAAGGAACCATAGTCTGAGGAGTCAGAAGAATTCATTTAACTCTGTAAGTTGACTATCACTATTTATCTATTGATTGAAAATAACGATGCATTATAATCATTTTTAGCCTACTTTTCTTTTTTTTTTAATTCGAAGAATTAAAAAAAATAAAAAAGTAGGTATTGACATGCGGTCGATGTCCGTCCGTCCGTCTGTCTGTCTGTCCGTCCGTCCGTCTGTCCGTACCCCCCTTCCAAAATCGGTTCTATCCATCCGATCTTAAAAATTCTTTTTTTGTTAGAAAGCTATGACCTCAGAGACCCGACTTTCATACTTTTTGTCCGTCTGTCTGTACGAACGGACGGACATAAATCGACTATTTGTCGACGAATTTCCCATTGAATTAGCATTGAAATTCAATTTCGAGTCATTTAAATCGCTGAATTTAACTACAAATGCTACGGAAAAGTGATATACGTCAAAAAATTCAGCGTATCCAAATGAGAATATATTGAAAATTTCAGAAAAGAATTCGAATTCCAAGTACTTCAATTACTTAAAAAACTTTAACATTTAATGCTCATTTAAAAAGCATAGGAAGCCATTTTATTAGAAATAAATCACCATTGCCATGGCAACAATCGCTTGAGAAACTTTAATTCTTTTAGACAATGAATTAAAATAAATTTATTTTTGCGACATCGATCAGTTTGAAATGACGTCAAATATATTTCACTTCAAGATTCTGTATGTAGGTAAGCAATGTTTTCATTCTATTCAAAAGAGAAAAATATTACATATTTATTCTTTGAAATATAATTTTTTTCAAACGATTTAAGTAATAATTATTTAATTCTCGAAATAAAATAAATGAAACTAGCTGAATTTAGCTGGTAAATGTTTAATATAGAATTAATGCTGTGTTTGGCGCCTTTTTACCTGTTAAACACAACTGTTGTTTGGAAGCAGGTTAAGTGACAGATTCTGTTACAAACCTACTTGTTTATTTACATTTATTATTTTAAGTGCATTTTGGAATAGTTTTATGGGTTTTTTTCTACGAAAAATTAAATATTTATTTATAACTGCAAATAAATCATGCGGACGATAAGTAATATTTATTTTATTGGTGATAGAAAATAAATGAAAATAATGGCTTTACGAAGTTGAAATTATAGCTAGATGCTGTGGTTAGTGAAATTTATTCTTTTGTATATAAATTTAATGTAGAAACGGTTGTTGATGTCACTTATTGTAACGATCCTAGTTTTTTCAAGATAAGAATTTTAGTAAGTATTTAAGTAACAGGAAAGTAGGCTATTTTAGTTCTTTTAGAACTTCTTGTTACTTTTAAAAAATGTTACAAAAATTTGATACTAATAAGATTCATTACTTAGTTCAACAAACTTACAAGAGCTAATGAGTGCATAAATAGTCCCAAACTGTATTAGAAGTACAAAAGAAAACTCCTAAATGAGATAACGTGACAATGGAAGCACAAATATCGAATGATATCTTGCCGATATTTTTCCAAAATCCTATTGACATGGCGATTTCAAGACGACATTAATAGGAGGTAGTACATTACCGTGCGATTAGCGTAGACAATCGGAATGATTTTTTTTTAAAATTTACTCCTGTTAAAAACTAGATTGAAAAAATGTTGTTATCTCCAAAACTTTCAGCTTCGGTTGCATGCCTTCTACCGAATGAAGAAGGTATTTTCGATTTCACATTCCTAGGGTGGTTGAAATGTATATAGGTTATCATGCATAGTTTTGTAATTTAACATTTACATTGGCCTATTACAGAATTATTAAAGCTCCGCTTATACTTATTTTACACTGAAGTAAAAATGTTAGTACAATTTGGATTACAATTTGCTACAAAAATTATGAATAACTTTTGTTTAAGTATGGCTAATATTAAATTAACTGCAACAGCTGTTTCAATTTTACTTTTAGTATAATTAATCTAGATGTTTTATAATATTGCGAGAAATTCGTTCAGAATATTTAAGTAATTTATATGTGTCCTCTTTTAAGTATTACTATTAAAACAAGAACTTTGTGGTCCTGTAAAACGAGTAAGTGCGGTCATGTTTTTCAGGGGGACCACAATCACATCGCCCTGGTGATGAACAGGAACTGCATGGCATGCCGCCAAGCTAACGCACCACGGCGCACTTCTTCCAAGAAGACCACAAACACCAACGTCATGTAAAGTACGCACCTGCACCTTCGTATGTTCGCCATCCAATGTACGCATTCGTGAAGTGCGCACCTTCGTATGTTCGTCCCCCAATGTATGCATTCGTGAAGTGTGCATCTTCGTATGTTTGTCATCTAATGTACGCACACGTGAAGTGCGTATCTTCGTATGTTGGTCATCCTATGTACGCATTCGTGAAGTGCGCATCTTCGTATGATGGCATCTTAATCTGCTATTTCATCTTGATTAATGATGTGGTCTAATTTTTTAAAACCTATATATATACCTGAATCCTTGAGTTCTTAGGGATTGGACAGCTAGATTTCTATATGTGTTATGGATTCGAATGACTTCAGGATATGTTGAGTTGAGATGTATTATGATTTTTAAGGTCTATTTGTATATCTTGATTCTTCATGTGTTATGGTTTGAATGTCCGATGGATATCGTCGAGTAATGATTATAGATGTATGTTTATTAGGCAGTATGATTCGAATGTCAACATTGCTTGAAGAATATGACTGAAACAGCATAAAGGTGTTAGAACACTCGTCGTCGAAAAACATTCGTTTCCTTATTTTAAGAACTTGGATTTATTTAAACAAAAAGAGCCAAGGTTAAAAGAGATGAAAGATGAACTTTAATGGAGAATAGCAATGTGTTTAGTGTTATTGGTGTTAATGATTTTTACTTCAAGAAGCCAACGTCTCACAATTTGAAAGAAAAAAAGAAACTATTTATGAAATCGCAAACTTTGTCCGATTTTATCCATGACTGCACTCCTATAAAAATATTTATGATGTTTATGATAAGGAAGGACTATGGATATGAACGTCAGTTTTTCTCATTCAGCTTTAACCACGAAACAGTTCAGCTTATTTTCCCAATCAATCGACTAATTATAAGCGTTTGTTTCATTACCGATTAAAATTTCGTTGGTAATTACAAATATAGTTGTAGTAATTGTTTAAAAAAGACACAAAAAGTTGCTGGCGACACAAATTTAAGCAACTAAAATGGATTTAAACGCGTTAGATCAAGAACTGCTTGGTGGTTAAATTGCTGTTATGTTTTTAAGTACTCACTGACTCGTTGATGATCGTCGAAACTAACTGAATGCACAACCGGTGAACACAAAGTCATTTATTTGTAAATAAGTCACTGTAAATATTATTATATTGATGTTGTTGATGTATTAAATTTTATTGCGACCTCTGATGTATAGTTTTTTTTTATTATGAAATAATTTATTGCTATTATTATCATCCTCACACCCAAAAAAATCTTACACAAATGTTCTTTATACGAACATATTTTTAAATTAATATATGTTTAAAGTTTGTTTTGCTAGTTTGTTTGAAAATAATTAATGTTTACGCCCTGAAGAACATTTAAATTTAATGAATTTCGAAACTTTAAGTCCTAAACATAGACATTTTTTTGGATTGCGAATTCCCAAACAATGCCTTTTGTAATTAATATTACTTATTAGCATTTTTAAATGCAAAATGTTTTTGTAATTTGCTGCTGAAAAAAACTTTTCAGAGGAGAGGAAGGGGTGTTTTTCAAGACCAAGGAAATCGTTCTTGAGCATCGTGTTACGTGTTTTGCATAAATAAACGACTGATACCCGTTATCTGTCTCTGTATAGGTATTTTTTAAAAGCTTGAACATGATTGGGTTTATAATACGAAAGTTAATGTTAAGAAAAACCCTAAGAGGAATTTTGTGAAGTGATTTTTACAAAGGCACACATAAACTAGACCTCTAGAGTAACAAGTTTACAATGAATTTATCGCTAATTTATTCACTATATTATCTTTTTAGTAAAAAACTGTTTGACAAATGGTCATATTTTATGTTGCGTAATATTTTATTTTTAATTTTCCCCCAATGTTTGAACACACAAAACAAGATAACTTGGATTATAAATTTGGAATTTAACATCATAAAACTTTAACAAAGTTAATATGTATACTCGAGCCGAACATGTGCGAAAAATATATGAAAATAGATCGCATTTTCAAAACTACACTCCTTGCTAACCTAAGTTGGGTAAATAGAAATATTCTAAGAAGATCCTTCCGCGGATGTAAAGAGTTCCTAAATTATTCGTGAATCCATCCAGAAAACATGTTTCAAACATTAATTTCGTTTGAAGTCTAAGAGATTTGAATATTATTTGAGAAAATTTGGCAGAATGAAAAGTGTATTTTGACTTAGTTGTATTTAGAAAATTTTGTATGTAAATATTACCTTACAAGAGTTTCCAACTAACAAACAAATCGCGCTTTTCCGTTTGCCTTTTTACTCGTTGTTTTTACCCAAGTTAGGTTGGCACGGAGTGTAGAGGGTATTATTTTATTCTAATGGCTGTTTTTTTTTAAAAATTAAGTAGTTTAGAAAAAGCTAAAGGTTCTATCATCTTTGAAAAACTAAAGTTAAATTATATATAGTACATGTTAGTAGTGCATTAGAAAACTCTATATACTTCTAAAAAGAATTTATTGACTTTCTTCGAAATTTAACGTTTGGATCTTTAAAGTATTTTTTAGCACATACTACAGAAAAATTAGAAAGCTTATAAATTTGAAAACAAAAGTATATAGAATATACCATAAATTACTTTATAAAAGAAATAGTTTTTCTTAGGAAAAGCAAAAATATCGTATATATATTTACTTTGTTCTGAAAGGTATCATAAAATAAAGAATATATATAATTGAGTTTCTCCATCAAAAGCTTTAAGTATTTAATCGACTCAATTATTTTTCATGTGATATTTTAGAAGAGTTACCAAAATAACTTTCGTTTTCAGATATATAGAGTAGCACTCAATCAAAAGAAAAAAAATTTTAGTTGGTTTTTTTTTTTTTTGTTTTGTTTGTGGCGGATACTTTTGTTCTTTATACGTTTAAGGAATAAAAATCACTTATTCTTAGCTATAAAAAGCGTTTACCATTTTCCTAATTTTCCAATAACATTAAAAAAATTATTGCCTGAGATTACCTGGAAACGTAGTTATTTTATTTAAAATAATTTTCAAAATGATATCTTCCAATTAGTAAACAAGCACAATCAATGTTTTTTTGACAAGTTTAAAATAATATTATAATTACAACTTAATATCGGTTTTATGTTTCAATAATTAAAAATATATCTATACAAATTCAGCTACATTATAAGTAATAAAAACCAAATAATATGTACGGTTAGCTGTGAGTAATTGATTATTATTTTTTTATTTTTTAGGATCAAGGGATTAAAATATTTTTAATTTGTTCTTTCTCACATTCTATTTCGTGTGGATAATGAAAAAAAAAGCATTTGTTAGAAAAATTATTAATCAGACTAGTTTGAAAAAATTTGAAACAAATTGATATAAAAATAAAGAAACAAAATTGAAGAAATTTTAATAATGCTATTCATAATTCAGCTAATAAAAATTACGTTATCTTGTGATAAAATTATTATCAATAGTAATAAAGCGAAAGAATTACCGAATAATCAATTTTAAATGTTTCAATGATATATGCCCGTAAAAATAGTGAACCTTCAAAAACTAATGATTTAACATATATGCTAAATAATAATTAAATAAAACTATAAATATAAAACTAATTAAACTAACAGTTTACTTATTTTAATGTTAGAGTTAATGTTAATTTTACTTAGTTTTTGATGTCGAACTGGTGAGTTTGGTTTAAATTTTTCTCTCTATCTAAATACGTCACAATATAGCTTGTTTTATCTCAAAAAAGAGCATTTTCTACTTTTTCTGTGTATGTCGATAAGAGCAGTATTTTTTAAACATCTAATTGAAGTAAAATAAGTGTTTAGAAAGTCTTGAAACATAATTTTTTTAAAAATAATTTCTATCCCTGAAAGCATTAGAATGAAAGACCGGTTGAATCGGTGAATACCAGTTTTTTGGTAAAAGAAATATTAGCCTTACAAGAAAACAAAATTGATATTTTGTTTTGTGGATTTTTAAGAACTAATTTTAACTCAAAAATATATCTTTTTTAAAGTTTAACAATTTTAACTTTTTATAATTTTAAAATCATTTTAAAATACTTTTTAAACATAACTATGAGTTGTTCTTCGTATCATTGAATTAGGGCACTTTTCTGACACTAAAAAAAATTGAATGTCTCAAAACCTAGAATAAGAAAAAAAAAAATTAAAGTGTTGTGAAATCGAACGCGAAAATGTTTCAGAATTTCATGCTTTTTAATCTAGGTTTTTTTTCTCTGTTGCTTAGTGTAATCTGAAAAATTTAGTTAAATGGGCTTCAAAGGAATTATAAATTATTGATACACAATATAGTATGTTTTTCTTTTCTATGGGATAAGTTATTAGAGATTAAATGGCGTGGGGTTTTTTTTTTGTACATCTTTTCAAATCCCTAAAAACAAAATCCTTAAGTTAAAAAATTATATTTTTAATATTTATAACATTTCTTTACTTTAAAAAGTTTAAGATAACAGAAAGAGTCTTTTCAAATCTTTAGATATAAATTAGAATACTTTATAGAAGCCCATTGCAGAAATTTCAGTTTTGGTTTTTTCTTGAAATATATTCTTTTTTTTTCTCCAAAACTACTCACTTTTATTTAAGGCCATTAAAAACATATGCTGGGATAAAAAAGTGTTTTATTAAATATATAATCTGATAGTTATAAAGTATAAAATGGGGTTCTTAAAACATTTCTCATAGACTAGAGGACAAGCTTACTTGATATATTTTTTTTTCTTCAAATGAATATCTGCATTAAACCAAAGAAAATTGTGTATTGAATGAAATATTTATAAAATTAAATAATAGTTTTAATTGCTCTTTATTTTAAAATAGGCTGATGTATTGTGAAATTTATCTTCAAATCCTTTAGTTTGATTTAATAAACTTTTAAAATTAATTTTATTACACTTATTAACATCATTTCATTCACCTTTTTCACCTAATTGCAATGTGCTAATTATACTCAGAGACATGCTTGTGCTTCAATTTTTTTATGATTACGATTATGCATTCGTATAGATGTTAAGGTTTTTGTATATTTATGTCATCAGTGGGGCATTTTAAAAAAATCAAGTGAGTGAGGAGAGCCAAAGCATTTGTAGAGTTCGTTTTAAACTGACCTGCATGGGTTATCCAAAAACATGAATGAACGTAACGTATTTTGGTGGGTTTGAAATTTGATTTCCAAAAACAAATTTCTAATATTTAGTATTATTCGAGCAATAATAAGTTCTAATTAATTCATTATACGTCAATTTAATAAATTATAAACTTAAAATAGCACACATTGTCCGTTTGTTAATAAATGCTTTTAATGCTCTTCGTTTATTTAAAAAAAAAACATTTTCAGTCGTTTTAAAATCGCCACAGCACGTTGTGCAGATCTTTTTCTCTGCTAGTGTTTTCTGTCTTGATTGTAGCATTTACATTCTTAAAAAGGATCCCTTGAAGTCATGTAATCTATTTAAGTAATTAATACAAAAAATGTCAGCAAACAATAGATTTTTCAATTAAAATTGAACTCCAGCAATTGCAGTAGACTTGAAATGCTCTTGAATCCAATTAACTAACCCATTGTTCTAAAAATATTTTTCTTAAAACTCCTTTGACATTTGCTGTCTAGACGTTTACTCAAAGAGCTTTTACACTTAAAAAAAACTTGCATTAAATCGGTGGAAATGGAGCACAACTATTTTGAAAAAATTGCAACATTACAATACGGTGTCGTTTTAACACAGGAATTGTGTTGATAACAAACGAACACAAATTCGTGTTGACACAACAGACGATCGCTAGAAGACATTACGTATATTGTTTTCTAAAATATGTAAAACAAATTATATGATTCATTTTAAAAGTACTTTCGTGTATATTTTTTAAGCTTTAGTATAGTTATTCATTCAAAACATTAAAGAGCAGATGTTGAATTACATTTCGAAAGAAGACATAGTTGTTGCGAATTTCAACACAATTTTTGTGCTAACCATTCATTATTGTTAGATTACCCTTCAGTTTCTGTATTATTTCGACACAACTTGTAATAACATTAAAAAAGAACATTTCTTGTATTAAAAGTGAACACAAGCTTTTTTTTAGAGTATCAAATATTGTTTTAGGGTATACAAATTTTGTGTTTGTTGCTAATTCCCATCTTGTTCATCATCTTTTGTTGCTAATTCCCCACGGATTTATTGATCTGGTCTGACGGAGTCAGACCAGATCAATAAATCGGTTGACATTCAGAAAGTCCGAAACCAAAGGGGGGGGGGGGGGGGAGAAAATACAGTGGTGGCCAAAATTGTGGACACTTTTTTAAGTTTCATATTTTTACTTTGTGTGATTACAGAATATATTAATTGTATATCAAATTAAACAATTGTATATCAAATTAAAAGTAATTTAATCTTTATAAGGACCATTGTTTGCAGATTGCTGAAGCAGTCTATGAGACCTTTGGTCTCATATAATCTGTATCCATGGACACAACATCATCATCATCGAAGTAATTTAATGTAGAATTAAAAATAAATACAGTATTACAATATCTGTATTACGTTATGCAATTAATAGTATGATCTGTCTTAGTTTTGCAAGTCATTGAACCACCAACTTGTATTGCAATTTCAGCATAAGAGAATCCATTGATTGTGCTTGTTTGTTCAACTAAAATGAGCATAACTTTATTTGTAATACAGATACTTTAATTCTGTTTTTTTAATGAAACTCTACATTAAATTACCTACAAATTAATATTTAAATGTTTGTATTTAAGCGAAATTTAATAGACGCAATCACACAGGTAACAGTTGAAACACGTGAAACTTTCAAAAAGTGTCCACACTTTTGGCAACCACTGTATGTCCTCCCAGTCCAGTCCTAAATAATCGAGGATACGGTCAGGTGATGCCTGCACTCTCAGAAAAATCCGTCTTTATACACTAAACTTTCCGTCTTTTTTCACAGTAATTTTTCCGTTTTATAAAAAAAACAGAAAAATTCCGTTTTCTTAGAACCGCGCATGCGCATCGCGATATTATTGTTGAAGGGTAGAAGATTCCGCCATTAATTTCTATCGACATCGCGACTTTTTGCAGTAGTAACTCCTATTATAATATTATGAAGAGATGTGTCACAATGGCCGAGTGGTAAAAGCATCCGTCTCAAGATTCAGAGTTCTCAAAAGTGCGGGGGTTCGAATCCCACCTACTGCCAATCATCCTATAAATCGGATATGTGTACTTGGAAGACGTGCACTGGGACAGACATGCTCGTAAAATCTGTGGAGTCCAAAGTCCCGATGGCGTCAGCGTACGATGTCGCTCGAAGTTCGATATTTTTTTCAAAATACATAAAATTTTCGTTTTTTAACGAAAAAATAAATACAACGGATCTATCTTTAAAAAAAAACGGAATACTTCCTTCTTTTAGCGGACCAAAGTGTTCCTTCATTTCACGGAAATATTCCGGTAGCAATGCTGCACAGACTTTTTCCGTGATTTGAAGGAAATTTTTTTGAGAGTGTGGTTTTGCTGGCACTTAGGGCAAGGAGGGAAGATCTTTTGATTAGCAGAAAACTACAGCAGTCCGCTGGCTAATCTGGACTAGCAGGTGTTGGTCTGCCTGTCACCAGGGAGAGAAAAAGAGAGTCCTGGCTTTTTGTTTTGTACCAGTAGTGTGTCGGAGGCTGTATCCAATTTTAAGAATCTACAATTTATTAGGGCATGCTAATTTCAGTTTGAGAAGAATTTTATTTTTTTAAAGTATGTGAATCACCATTGTAATTAAATAATTTTCTCGCTTGCATAATTGGAATTTAAATAGGAAATAGTATGTTTATGCTGAAGTTAAATCGCAGTTATTATCCCAATTTAAGATTTCTATTAATATTTCACTGTTGAGATAAAGAATTTCCCGTTAGTTTTAATTTTTTATTATTTCTTTACAATTAATCTGTTAAAAAACAGCTAAAATTACAAATTGTTCACATAAAATAAACATATTTTCTTTGTAAGTTATACTATACTTTTCTAGCACATCAATTGGTAAGCAATTTTCCATAAAAGCAACACACTTTTTTCTACGATGTAGTTGATATAAATACGTGTTTAGATACTTGGGTAGTGTTGGATGTGGTCTTGTATGATACAAGCTTCAAATTATTCTAGATCTCATCAATAATTAAAATAAGCCAAAAGGAAGTAATTTCATTTCTCTGATGAAAAATTATAAGATGTTGGATGAAATAAAAAATGAATTAAAGATTTATTTCACTTTAAAATTTAAATTTCTCAGAAATTTAAAAAATACTTTTATTACCAACCCACCATGCTTAATAGCTTGGGAGTACAGAAATTCATCTCTGATATATATTTCATGATAATCTTTAAAAAAGTAATTATTTACTCATAATGTTGGAATACTATAATATTAAATAATCATAATATAAAGATTGTTTTGTATGGATTTTAAAAGAAGACGTATATTGCAATTTCTAGATTTAATCTCAGGTAACATCAATAAAAGAATTTTAGTCCCACTTTTAAGAATTGAAAAATACAAATCTTAAACGCAAGTGCATATTGATACAACAATTTCAAGTAAAACCATGTTTCTTTTTGTTTCAGTCAAATCAGTCTAACATCTTTTAATTATATTTTTTTCCAAAAATTTTAGTCCCACTTTTAAGAATAAAAAAATACAAATCTTAAGCGCAAGCACATATTGATACAACAATTTCAAGTAAAACCATGTTTCTTCTTGTTACAGTCAAAAACAATCTAACATCTTTGAAACATAATTTTTTCCCAAGAAAAATCTCCTGAGAATATATTTTTAAATTAAATTTTATAAGGAATTAACAATAATTTTTTTGTAGAACTTTTCCTTTTATTCTAAATTAAAATGTATATACGAGGTTTTAAGTAAATTAAATATAAAAAAAATTACTTACAAATTTGTTTTGCTCCCTGGTTGATTGTTCTTTGATACAATATATTTGTTAATGAATTAGTGAAAAAGAACACAAAAAATGGTGTAATAAAACAAATGAAGGTTTTGTTATTATTAATCAGAAAAAATTTATAGTGGGATTAGTTTTCCTTGCATCCACAATTAGTTATAGGAAGTTAAAAAATTGATAACTTTTTCGGTACATTATGTGAAAAGTTTTAAAAGTACAATCTTAGAATCAAAAAATAAATTTAGTGAAAATAATTATAAAAAATTCTATTTTACAGCAATCGACATAAAAAGTTAAAACAACTTTTTAATTTTGGATTATTAAACCTATGTATTTATTAAAAATATATGATGACTCCAAAAGTTATAAATATTTCTCTAATAATTCCGAAAAGTGTTCAATTTTAATGTTGTTGTTGTAGTGTGCCTCCAGGCCGTAGCCTGGAAGGCACGAGGGTTGCAAGAGGGATCCGTAGGCACAACACTCTAAAAAATGAATGCTCAAAAACGACGAAATTTTCCTTAATTTTGACGATTCCGTTACTGGCAAATGCTCCGAGTTTTCGTTTCCTCAAAGTGAGGAAATTTGAATCGTCATTTTTATGATGAGTTGAATTTCGTCTAATCCAAAGAAATATTTCGTCCTTTTTGAGCATTTGAGTACAACAATGAGAATCAGTTTCCTCAAAATCAAGATACAGAATCGTCAAATCACGATCGTAAAAGTGAGGATTCGCGTTTACTTTGAGTAAACGCGAATCCTCACGTCAAGTGATAGCTTGACGAAACAATCCTCAAAATTAACGAAATGAGGCTTGAGGATTCAGGAATCGTCAAAAATGAAAGTCTTATTTCTGAGAGTGAAGGCTTTTGAGTACCCATGAGAGGATGGATGGCTGACTTCTACTTCGAGATGAAGCCACCTCCTCAATTTAGGCATGGCGCTGGAGGGGAGGAGCAATTTTCTCCAGACAACCTGCACCCATGGTATACTGCACGGTCTCCGCATGTACTCAGGACAACACAAATATCCATGCCTTACCCGGGATTCAAACTCGCTTGGCAAGCGAGGGTCGAAACCACTATACAAGCAGGGCGTCTAATAATTACTGGGCAGCTAAGTTCAAATTTAATAGAGTTATTAAAAAAGTATATAAATATTAAAATTACTTTTGTTAAAGTCCTTTTGTGTCAAACTTACTTTCAACTACTACTACATTTTTAAAGAAATTAATACGGGCCTGCAACCAAATTCACGATGCCTGATTAAATCAACTATGCCACTTACAAGTGTGACGACAATGTTTTTATATAATCATTTTCTTTTACCTAATCTTGCACAGTAAAATTAGGGGAGAGTGGGGGCTATTGGGACGCAGGGCTAATGGGACAAGGGCCCTAAAGCTAGGAAAAAAATACTTTTTTACATCTTTTTCTACACTAGAGAATTGTAACAGTTACATTTCACATTTTAACAACCAAAGATCAGCAAATAAACGCATGTGCCGATGAGGAGAGAAGAATTGCTGTTTTGGAGAATTTAAAGTTCATTAAAAGTGTATCTTGTTTTTCGATTTTGAAGTATTAAATAAAAACTTTCTATGAATTAAAATGCAGTTTTAAATAGATGAAATATCCTATATTAAGGTAGTATATGTCAAATACTGTGGTGAAGTACAAGTGCTTTTGTGTAAGGTCACTTATAAAAAACAACACAGTGGGGTCTAATGGGACAGAAACAGTGGGGTCTAATGGGACACGAATAAACCTAGCTTTGCATGCTTCTCTCAAACAATCTATTTAAACCTCTTATATCTTATTCAATCAAGTTGTCTAAAAAAATTTTAAACTTTAATTTTAAACTTTTTGAACTTTTTTCACTGTATAATAAGTGAAAGTTCAAGTAGCTTTATTGGTGACATATTTCCACTTGGAATTTTAATAATTACATCTGAACAGAGCTTGGTGAAGATAAATATATTTTTATTGGTAAATTTTGCTAGTAAGCAAGCTATTTTTTATTTGTTGGATTGCTTTCTGAAAAAGAATGAACTGAAAATGCTCGTAGGGTAGGGTAGTTACACATATATTCCGGCTTGTGTATTTGATCGAAGACCCGTTTATAAGCCTTCGTCAAGTAAGACAGACACAGAAAGAGTTTTTACTGTCACAGAGAAAGGAAGTACACCTAGGGCAAAGGAGGGGAATCGAACCCGCACCCGTTACAGGGAAAATGTTTGTTAGAATGATCTGAAACAGGTGAACGATGGTAAGCTATTTGAAGATAAGACGGTCTTTTAAATCCTTGTACCGTGAAAAAGAGGACAAGTTTGGGATAAACTTTAGAATATTTAGTTATAAAACTATCATTTAAAGTGATTCAACAAAAATTATGAAAGCATCTTTGATTTTGAGTTTTAACTTTGACATTTCACCTTTCAATGTGGAATAACTGTTTAAAAGGAAAAAAATAGTTAGTTTAGTTATAAAACTAAAGATTTAGTTATAAAAACTAAAGATTTAGTTAGAAAAAACTAAAGATTTAGTTAGAAAACTATCATTTCCAGTTATTCAAAACAAATTATGGGAGCATCTTTGATTTTGAGTTTTAAATATGATATTTCATCTCTTTCAATGTTGAATAATTGTTTTTAAAAAATTTCGTTATGCACACATTATTTAAATGGTATTTGCTTTAAAGTTTTATTTTCTGGTAGTTTTCTGATTCATTTTCCCTTTTTTTTAATATTTTATTAAGGCAACATTTAGCATGTCCCATTAGCCCTGCACCCTGTCCCATTAGCCCCCACATATGGGGGCTAATGGGACATTTACATGTTTGTTTAAAATGCTCAGCAACCAAAATATGGTAATGTTTTAACATTTGTCGAATGACTTTTTAAGTAAATGAATGTTCAGTTTATGAGCTTGTGAAAAAAGAAATTAAAATTAATTTATTTTTGCTGAAATACAGAGGTTGAAAAAAATTTGTCCCAATAGCCCCCACCCTCCCCTATATTAATGTATATATCAAATCGACTATGGTTTGACCGTATCTGCGAAGTGGATGCTTTGTTAATAGTTTGTTCCTAATTTTTTACAAATATTTAGTAAATTAATGCATGAAAAGGAATGCGGGAAAAAAACAGTTCGTTTTTTATAATACATTTTTCTTTCAAGTCAAAATTATTTAAATGAATCATATCATAGGTTTTTTTTTTCTAGGAAGAATTGAAGCCTCCTCATTATTCTAAAAAGTCATTAACTTTAAAAAAAAGTTCGAAATTTACAAAAGCATAATAATCTACCGATGAAAAATTTAAAAGTAACATATTAAGTAATTTTTTTAAATAACAGTTGAAATTTTAAATTAACATTTGTAATTATATATTTTTTTAAATATTTTCGTCAATAAATGTTTGCTTGCTAATAACATATTATAAAATCGACAACACAATAATTTACATATAATTAATGTTAACTAATAAAATAGATATTTATGCAACTAGTGCGAAAAGTAATGCTTTTTAAAACAAGTGGATGTTATTTCACGAGCGAGGTACGAGCGAGTGAAATAAAGACACGTGTTTTAAAAAGTTTACTTTTCGCACGTGTTTCATACACTATTTTTTATAATTGCGTGAAAAAAATCAAATCTCATTGGTTCAAAAATAATTCACGTGCTAATTAGACTAAAATAGACTAAGAGATGTCAAGGAAAACAACCAATGAACTCGCAGTTCGGAGCGCGTGACGCTATAAAAAAACCAATAAACGTGTTTGACCATTTTGTCAAAGAAAGCAACCAATGAACTCGCAGTTCGAAGGGCGTGACTTAAGAAATATTCACATCGCGAGAAAAAAAATTAATTGATTCAAAAATAATTCACGCCCATAATATTTTTAAATACAGCAGATCGATAAATCTTTGGATTTTATGAGTATTATCAAATCGAAATTTAACTTGAAATGTTGGCATCTTATAAAAAGAGTGCGACAAAGTCTTTTTTTCACTGCTTTTGGGTGAAAAAAAGTACTTTTTTTCACTGTTTCAAAAAGTCTAGCTTTGTGCACGCGTCTGATATTGAAATTATAATGTAAAAGTCGGCTTTTTTTCACGCAATTATAAAAAGTATTTTTTATAACTGGGTGAAACAAAATCTGACTTTTACATTATAATTTCAATATCAGACTCGTGCTAAAAGTTAGACTTTTTGAAGCAGTGAAAAAAAGTACTTTTTTTCACCCAAAAGCAGTGAAAAAAAAGACTTTTTTTCCACTCTTTTCATAAGATGCCAACATTTCAAGTTAAAATTTCTATTTTATAATATTTAGTCCAGTGAATAAAGGAGTTTTACCATACAAAAGGTCCGGTATCGCTGATTTTTTTATATGTTGTGTGTGACCCCTATGTAGTAATAAATGTGAGTTTTCGTCATCCTTGTTCTATTGCTTTTTCCGCCATCTTGAAAAAACGTTCGAAATTGCGCCCATTTTCCAGTTTTTGGCCTATAACTTTTTTCCTAAGCACTTTTGAATATAACTTTTCGACACAAAGTTGTAGAAAACAAAATTCTCTTCAAAATTGGTACGAAAAGTTTTTATGTACGACAATTAGTTAAGGAGCTGTGAATCAGCAAAAAGGGTGTAAAATCGAGTGTTTCGAAAAAATATTACGTTCTAACGACTTTCTATCGCCGTAACTCACATAAAACTTCATTTTATCAATAAACAATGATTTTACAAATCGTAGAAAATTTAATTTCCTATAAAATACACTTATCAAAAATAAGTTTCTTGTATATTCCAAGAAGAAAGGTTAAATTTACAGAAACCCAAAAAAGGCTCTATTTTCACCCGACGAAACACTGTTTTATTTCTTTGAAGGTACCGTCAAAGCGGGTAACTTTGGCCACGGAGGGTAACTTTGGCCACGCGTCGGAAAAAGATTTGTTTCTTAATTTCTCTTCATAAAATGATCTAATCTTCAATTGTTTTACATTTTTGGAAAGGTGGAAACATCGCCTTTCATTTCATATAAAAAAAAGTTCTAATTCTAAATCTGGCCAAACTTCAAATGCTGTTTTCATTCTTACGAGCATAAAATTACAAAAATCTATCTCTTCCAACTTTTGTCTGGAACACTTAAAAGAACACTGAAAATATTTAAATAAAACACTCTATTCGATTCTTTTATTTATGGGGAAGAATATTACACCGTTTGTTTGATTCTAAGTTGAAAACTTTTTATGCTATACTAAAATATTTGTAATTGGGAAGCTTTTGCCGATGAATGCGGGTAACTTTGGCCATAGATGTAAATATTTCTTTATGGAACTTTGCACTTTAAAAAAATTATGTAAAAGTGTATTCTGTTTAACTACTTTTGAAAAATTCTTACTTTTATGATTACTCATTTTTTAGATATTTAAAAAAAATCTCACACTTTTAAACATTAAAAAGATAAAGATATAATGCAAAAAACGTATACCACTCAAAATCGCAAATGTCGATAGGTAAACATTTTCAGATTCCTAATTATGAATAGATTATTTCTTTTCTCTTTCATAATAAAATCGTTTGCTTTTTATAAAAATATTTGTTATTAAATCTTGCTTCAAAAAAGTTATTTTTCCTTATTAAAATAGAAGTTTATTTTTCTTTTAAGCGACAAGGAATACTAGTATTCATCGTGTAATGCCATTCCACGATGCACTGCAATGTAAATGTTAAGTTATATGCAATTTTTAATAACTATAATGTCTTATAACTTTGTTATTTTTTGGTTTAAACGTTTTAATATTGCTATTTAATTCGGTAACACAGGCTTTAATGATGTTAAAAAGTATGTTTCTTATGTATTTCATGGGTGGCCAAAGTTACCCGCCCGGCTCTTAACAGTGTCCTAATTTTTTAAAGCAATGCCAATTTTTTATTAATTTATAAAATTCAACAAAAATGTTCGAAAATTATTCCTAAAAGTACAATACTTAGAATGCATAATGATTTTTTTGTGTTTAAATCGTTTTTGTAGTTAAATTTTTCTTCTTTTGTAAAAAAAACTATGATTTTGGCCAAAGTTACCCGCACTGACGGTAGCTCTTTCCCATTGTATTTTTTTTTATTATTTTTATGAATACAAAACTTGTAGAAAATATTTTTTCCTATAAAATGGTTCTATTTTGTGTTTCATACGATAGAATGAAACGGAGCTACGTTGTTCGAAAGATGGCGTAAAATCTTGAATTTCACCAAAAGAGTTTTATATCACTCAAAATCCCAATAATTGAAACAAAAAACTTCATTTAAGTGGAACATTATCATTGTGGAACATGAAGGCATCATCATTTATTATATTGGTACGGTCTTAAAAGTTGTTTTAGATTCCATACCAAAGAATTTAGTTACATTTGTTGAAAAAAAAACGAAGATGGTTATTTATTCAAATAAAAAATACATGTGATTTGATAAAAGATTTCAATTTCATTTCAACAAATAGTTTATATAAAAAAATATTTTTAGTTTAAGGAACATCTACAAATGGAACTATGAAAAAAATATGGTAAAGTGTATATTAGAAAATGATTAATTTTCTATTGTACACTGCATTACGTTACATTCATTACGTTTTTCAACCAATTTAAATACTGATGCTTTACCACTTCTGAACATTGCTGAAAGCTGACGTTATATCGCAGCCAGTTATTGGACACATGTAATAAAAATATATGATTTTATACATTTTGGTTAGGCAAAAAAATTCTTCAATGAATATACTCTTGATTATTCATGAGTATTACTAGGGTTCAAAAAATAAACAGTCTTTATCAAATGGAGTTCATGCTTTCAGTAGTATTTTCTATGAGTTTTAATAGATAATTTTCTATTCAATAAAATTGGTAGGAATAGTTCAAAAAAGATGCATCGGTTATCTCCTATATATAAGAATCCTCATCTGTTGCATTTGAATCAACATTTAAACAAGATTGGCCATGGCAATTAGTACATACTAAAGAACATTAAAATCCGACTTTTTTACAGCTACAGTTTGCACTCGACCCTTTTTGCAATTACAAAATATAGTATACTAGCAGTATGGTCCCGCCTTACTGGGAACCCGTTAACTTCGCATTGCTTAATTTTAGAGGCATGCTTACTTGTGAAAATACACTCAATATCTAAACTAAATTCAATTCGTGTTGGTTTGCACATGCGCAAGAAAAAAGCAAATAATAACAGAGAATAGCGTCAAGCCCCTATTACGGCCCGGTCCATGTATTTCCAAGCCCTGGAATGGTCCCGCACTCACACGTGGATGACGTTTTTTGAAACTAATTTTATTAATTAAAAATCACAATCAAATATGAAAAACTAAGCCTCAGGTGCAAGCACGTAGGTATTAAAAGTAATCGGTATTAAAAATTTCGAATTTTTAGAGCAGTCTAAGTAGGTCTTTTGCGATCCACATACATACACACGGACAGACTCTTTCTTTTATTGTTATAGATTAAGCAGTTTTTCTGGAGCAGGTTGGAGTAAAGCTTGAATTGACTCCAAAATATTATTTATTAATTTCCAACCCCAGTCTTCAGGGTTCAGTTGATTGCCTAGCCAAACTTGAACTTGATAGTATACTCGATACAAGTGTTGATAAGCAGAAGCAGATGTTGGAGGAAGTCAAGATGGTTGAACTCTTTTATTGTTCAGTGCCTTTTTTTATAAAACTTAAATATATATTGTTAACTATTATCTATATATACATATTATTAAATATCTCTTTCCTGCTGGTTTAGTCATTTTGGCTGCATTCTAATGAATGGTTCCTTGGCGACCGGTTGATGTTCACTTCGTGTTATATCGAGACAGTTTTTTAAAGAAAAGTATTGAAATGATTCGAAACTCGTCTAAAAAGTTCGAGTTGAGGTATCCGATGACCTTTTTTTTTCAGCAAAAATTGACTAAATATCAAACATTTGTTTTTTGCATCTTAATATAAAATAAACATTTAGCTTTCTAAATCTGTTTCATTTTAGTTTATAGTTTTTAATAGAACCGAAGTTATGACACTTTAAAGCTTTTTTTTTCTTGTTTTTGCATTTTTTTTCAAAACGCGTGATTGTTGAAGCATTTTACTGTAATTTTCCACAAGTGATTCCAAGAGTGATTTTAACTCAGTCTGAGTTAATATTCATTCCTTTCCAGTGTCGAAAATGCACTTCTCCAACTGGAGTGGATTTCACTCTTTTGTTTTAAAGAGTGTATACCAAAATTTAGCTGTATGCGAATTTTTTAAATTAAAATGTCTATTTTGACCGGACGTGGTAGCCATCAAATGCATCAATTACCGTAGATACATAATGCTTAGGAATGTACTTCCGATAATCAGTGTAAATTTCAGAAAATGTCGCGTTTCGAATCCACACCATTTTGTGGAGTAGATATCCACCATCAATAACAACTATGCAACGATATCTAAAATATATATTTTTTTATAAAAAGCATCGATATCGTAAGATCTTTGGGGCTAAAATTATTTCCCGTATTTTCTCCGTGTCTTAGGCAAAACATATAACGGCTTCTACTCATGCTTTTCGAAAAATACACCAAAATTCTTTGGTTGAATCTAAAATTGTTTTGATCTTACTAATATAATAAATGATGATGTCTTCAAGTTTTAGAATAATTAAGTATTTTCCACTAAAATTAAGTTTTTTGTTTTAATTATTAGGATTTTGAGTGATATAAAACTCTTTTGGCGAAATTCAAGATTTTACGCCATCTTTCGAACAACGTAGCCCCGTTTCATTCTATCGTATGAAACACAAAATAGAACCATTTTATAGGAAAAAATATTTTCTACAAGTTTTGTATTCATAAAAATAATAAAAAAATACAATGGGAAAGAGCTACCTTCAAAGAAATAAAACAGTGTTTCGTCGGGTGAAAATAGAGCCCTTTTTGGGTTTCTGTAAATTTAACCTTTCTTCTTGGAATATACAAGAAACTTATTTTTGATAAGTGTATTTTATAGGAAATTAAATTTTCTACGATTTGTAAAATCATTGTTTATTGATAAAATGAAATTTTATGTGAGTTACGGCGATAGAAAGTCGTTAGAACGTAATATTTTTTCGAAACACTCGATTTTACACCCTTTTTGCTGATTCGTAGCTCCTTAACTAATTGTCGTACATAAAAACTTTTCGTACCAATTTTGAAGAAAATTTTGTTTTCTACAACTTTGTGTCGAAAAGTTAGATTCAAAAATGCTTAGGAAAAAAGTTATAGGCCAAAAACTGGAAAATGGGCGAAATTTCGAACGTTTTTTCAAGATGGCGGAAAAAGCAATAGAACAAGGATGACGAAAACTCACATTTATTACTACCTAGGGGTCACACACAACATATAAAAAAATCAGCGATACCGGACCTTTTGTATGGTAAACCCCCTTTTTGAGTCTCTATTCACTGGACTAATTAATAAAATCCAGATATTTATCGATCTTCTTTTATTTAAAGATATAAATGCGCGTGAAATATTTTTGGACCAATGATATTTTTTTTCACACATTTATAAAAAATAGTGTATGAAACACGTGCGAAAAGTAAACTTTTTAAAGCGCGTGTCATTATTTTATTCGTTCCTACCTCGCTCGTGAAATAAAATCCTTTAGTTTTAAAAAGTGTTACTTTTCACACTTGTTGCATAAATAACTATTGATACACTATTGTAAGAAACAATTTGTAACAATCCTTTATCAAAGTATTCAACTACAATTTTTCTTATTATAAAAATCTACTAAACGCAACCACTACGTATTTTGTAAATATTGTGCTATACGATGTAACTCATTCACTATATTTCAGTTAACTTTCTTTACTTCAGTGTCTTGTTTGAATAAATGTTGATACAATTCTGCAATCGAGTTACTCCATCAATGTTTCAAATCTAAACTTAAACTATGTGACTTGAATGTGATGGCTTTGCATTGTGAAATCCAGGTCCCCAAACAATGTGAGTCATTAGTTTGACATAACTTTAAATGTTACATTTGAATACAAAAGGAGTTAAGGGGTCATAGGAGTCTTAAAAATGTGCAAAGAAGGTACTACAAAGCATAGTTTGATCTTTCATGTAATTTCCTAACTACTCAACGTATAAGTATAACTTTTTTATATGTAATTCTATAAAATTTATTCATTATAAAACAATTTTAAAATTTATGAAACTTAAGCAAAAACTAAAATGAATGATAACAAACAAAAACCTATTTGAACACATTGGGATTAGGCTTGCGCGCCAAATTTTGAGGTCAAAATTGAAGAAATGACCAAGAAAATGACTTTATATTGTCCAAATATGTACAAACAAAGACTTATTCCTAAATTCTGAGCTCAATTTTAATTAGAAATTATTTTAAGAGATTTTTTTTTCTAAAAAAATTAATAAAATTTTTAAAATTTTGATTTGAAATTTTTTAAAAAATAATTTCTAATTAAAATTGAGCTTAGAAATTAGGTATAAGTCTTTGTTTGTACATATTTGTACAATAAAAAGTCACTTTCTTGGCCATTTCTTTAATTTTGACTTCAAAATTTGGCGCGCAAGCCTAATCCCAATGTGTTCCAATAGATTTATGTTTGTTACATTTATTTTATTTTTGGCTGAAGTTTCATAAATTTTAAAATTTGTTTCATAATAAGTAAATCTTATAGAATTACATATAAAAAAATTATACTTTTATATTGAGTGATTAAAAAATTACATGAAAGATCAAACTTTGCTTTGTAGTACCTTCTTTGCACATTTTTAAGACTTCTATGACCCCTTAAGTCTATGCCTCTATGGTTAAATTATTAGGCATTACGTGGTCCGCATGATAAGCACAAGCTTGAGGGTTTGAACCTCGAATGAGTTGTTGGATTTTCCTTCTTCTTTCTGGATGGGAAAATTATAGGCGCTCATGTCATTTGATTACGTGGAATGTGCAAGATCCCATGAGTAAGTACTCAAAGGATCTTGCACATGCATAATTCTTGTTTGGCATAAGTTGTCTAGGTAAATTTATATCCTCGAATACTTAAACATCCACAGAGAGCACATATTTATTGTAATCTGAGCGTTAAAATTTTTAGGGAAAGTCACCTAGATGGTGTAACAAAGAAAATGACTCATAGTTCTGGGGAATATTCCGAGTCTGCAGTAGGTTTAGCCTCCAATAAAGCAGCCCAATTTGGAAAAATGGTTTAACCCTCTAATGCATGAATTTTTATTTTCATCCCCAAAAAATATATATGTATCTTTAATACTCACACATTATGCGAAAAATACTAAAAAAATTTAACTGCATTCGAATTTAAATAATTTAAAATTTTAAAAAATTTTCCATATGACAAAAACCAACTGCAAAATTCCAATGTTGATAATAATGACTAGAAAACTACTAAAACTATTTCAAAATAACCCTTTTTAACTATGATTAATTTTTCAAAACAATTTATTAGTATTTAGTACCAATATTATTATTCTTTGAATACTGCCAAAAACGTGACTTCACAAAAGTTAATAACCTCAGTCTTTAATTTTGAATACACTTTTACTACTGTCATCTATGAGGATTATTAGTAACTAAAACTTTAAAATGAAATGTAATAGATGAAAAAAACACAGATTTGTCTAGGAGGAGCTCTAATTTAATAGAATAAAGTGGATTATGTTACTTGTTACCAAACGGTAACAGTATGCATCAGAGGGTTAATATCAGTACGGTAATGCACTTATAAGCGTATTCATAGTGCACATTTTTTTTCAATGGCGTATTAGTACCAATGTGAAAAATTGTGTGTGTATATTTCTGTATTTATGATATACTGTTGTTGAGAAGGTAAAAGGAAGAAAATATAGAACCCTTCATATCTTTTCTTTCGAAACTATCCTGAAGGCGTTAGTAAAAAGCATAAACGAACGTAACGCATTTTGGTCATTTAGAAATTTAATTATCAGATAATTAATTCAAATGCTCATTTAATTAATTCACGGTGAATTTGAGTGTGGGGGTAGGGGTACGTGCATATGTATTCTGACTTGTGTGCCTGATCAAAAGGTGAATTGGAAGTAACAGCTTATGCAAAACATACTGTAAATTAAATTTACACATGCTCTTGTTTGTTGATAAAGGGTTAAAAGTGCTTTTTGATATTTATTTTCAGGCTTTTTTTAAAAGTAAATTTCAGTCGTTAAAAATTTCTACATTGCCTTTTTTCATCTGCTAGTAATCTCAGTCTTTTCTTGTAATATTTGAATTCTATATTTATTTTAAAAAGTCTCATTTGAACAAAATATACTTAATGTGAACCAAACATTACCCTGTGAATACGGATACAACATGTGATACCACCGTGTGGGAGCTATGGTAACATCATAAAATTGGTGAGACGTTTACTGCGTAAAAATTATGATAGCACTTGCTGCCATCGGTTTTACGGAGGAACGTATTGTATGGTATGGTAGGTACATATATATTCCAGCTTGTGTGCTTGTTTAGAAAACCGCTTATAAGCTTTCGTCAAGTGGGACAGACACAGAAAGAGTTTTTACAAGCACAAGAGACACACAAAGAAAGGACAACACAAACACGTAGACAAATAATGACATTTATTGACGGTCACAAACATCCATGATTTACCGGGATTCGAGCCCGACCCCAGCAGCTAAAAAGGCTAGCATTCTAACGAATGCACCACCGGGGTGGCCAGAGGAACATTCTACCTTATTATTTACAGTAGGCACAAAACTCTTATAAAATTGCATTTGAAGTAATTAATATTGTGACTCGAAAATGTGTGTACCCATTAGTTAACATATGCGTTAATTTTTCTTTTCTCAAACGAAATGTATAGTTTACTATTTAAATAAAAATAACTTCTGCCAGATTTCGGAAGGTATGGTATAGTATGGTTCATATATATTCCAGCTTATGTGCTTGTTCAGAGAACCGCTTTTAAGTTTTCGTCAAGTGGGACAGACACAGAAAGAATTTTTACAGTCACAAAGAAATAAATAACACAAGACAAATAACAACATTTATACGACGGTTACAAACATCCATGCCTGACCGGGATTTGAAACCGACCCCAGCAGCTCCAAAGGCTAGAGTCCTGACGATTGAGCCACCGGGGCGGCTTTAGGAAGGAACGTTACATCAAAGTATTTCATTGTAGAAACAGTTTTGTCAATCCAATACAGTAATTTTGCAGCTAGGTTGGAAATACTATTGAAGAAACAATTAACATACCCGTTGTTCTAAAGACATGTTTCTTAAAACTACTTTGACAGTTAGTGTCTAGACATTTACTCAAAGAGTTCGTAACTTGATTTAATGAGAACTAGTACATTTTAGTTTGGAAAGAATTCCATTCTGCTTAGATCTATGTTGTGACTTACATCGTACAAATATTAACTTTCTTGCATAATCGGAATTAGAGGAAGATATAGTAAGTGTGTGCTTAAAGTAAATCTCTTGCTAATTACCCAATTTTAATAGCTGTAATACAATTTTACTATTGAGATAAAGCGTTTCTCGTTAGTTTTGAGATAAACTGAAAATATTTTAAATTATATATCAAGTTTATGCCGTCGACTATTTCCTTCAAATTCTTACATACCGATTATTTGACATATCAACATGATCTCGTAAACTCTATAGGGAAATAGCAAAACGTTATAGATGAGTAAAAGCGAAGGATTTGGATATTATGAAATAGAGAAATGCGTTAAGAGTCTTTATATTTTCAGGTACGAGATTGTTTAACACACGTTTCAAATTATTTTGGCTTTTATTATCCGTTTTACCAAAGGCACATCGATGGACAATGTTAACCATGTAATACTTCAAACGTTGTTAAAGTATAAAATTTGGAATAAAATAAACGGTGAATACTGAAGCTTAAAGAAAGTAACAAAGTGTCAGTGGTAGTAAAACTCTTAATATGCATTCCCAAAAATAATTCATTCACTTAACGGAAATAATACTTTATAGTGTAAAGGCCCATGACCTTTCCACTCTCATCATCAACGGTTTTGGCCCTACATAGTAATAGAGTTACACATGGACATGATAACAACAACAGAAATATAACTGTCTGTTGTGTTGTCTGAGTATTTCCGTTAATTGGCATCATTTCCGTTCATTTTTTTTCGTTGCAGAAGGGAAAAATTAACGTAAATCGACTCCATCCCCCTTGAATTTTTCTCTGTTTTGAAAAAATTTCAATCTGTCCACAGAACTACATAATCGCACCAAAATCGTTATTTCCTATAAATAGGCAATTATACTTATATGTTTTACTTAATTAACCTCACATAAAAACAATTTCATCTACACGAAATCTCTCAGTTACTTAAAGGTATACAATATGTGTAAAAATATCGTGCATGACCTTTCTATTTATTCCACATAAAAATCTATGAAAGTGGTTTTAGGTCAATTGAATAGAAAAAAAGATCCAAAAACATTTTTCTCTCATTTTCTTTGATATTCTTTGAAATAATAACTTATTGAATCAGCTACTCGGAAAGGGCGGAAAAGAAAAGAACTCAAAAAGAAAAAGTAACTGTTTATTCTTGTTATGAAAAATCGTATTTTGATTATTATTGTTATCATTTACTGAGTTGGAATCACGTTGCACTAGAACTACTTTTGACACATTGAATCCCCTCGAAACAGAAAATTCCTGTAAATAGGCATCATAATTTTTACAAATTTAAATCAAATCACAATTTTGTATCTCTTTATAAAAATAATTATAGCACATTACAAAATTGAAATCTTTATTAATTTTATATTTTTAATTTACACACATGACTAAAATTATTGTTTTTACAATCGTTTTTGCTTATTATACAGTATGATACACCAATCTTGTAACTATAAACATATATGTAAGTCCAATTTTGTTTCAATCTGAATTCCTGTAACTATGAAAATTACCTTTTAAAATTAAGTGTTAAGATACGTTTAATTACAGGTTAAATCTTCATATAAACAGTATATGAAAAATCCATATAAATGCATAATTGAAACTACTTTAAATATTCATAAGTTTTTGAACACTGTTGTACTATGTAATTAAATACTTACAACACATTTATTAAACAATTATTTGGTCTTTTAAATGGGATATACAACTCTTAAAAATACTACTTAAACAAAAACAACACATCTTTAAGTTATCGAAACATACATTTCATTAGATTTATGTAAAGTAATTTATAAGGTTAAAACCTGTAATAACATTAAATTAACAAGTAAATTCTTTTAAACATAAACAAATGCTTAAAATGTACAAAATCTTGTTATTTATAAACAATCTCCAAGCTTCACTTGGATTTTTTACAACGACTGAACATAATTCAAAACTAGTATTCTTTAAACGAATACTTTTTTTAAAACAAACTGCAGTCATAATAGTGTTTTAAATTTACAAATTCACTATAGCAATTGATATTTTCCAAATTGCACCTTTAATAAGCCAACCGGATTCAAATTAATACAGATTTAGTCATATTATTTCGGCTGTAATACAGCCATAGATAACCAATGTTATCAATAGGAACTTGGTTGGTTTAAATGAGCTGTTAAAATGGTATGAATTTTTTCTATAAGTTCTTTTGTTCCAATTCCAATTACGTTTTTAGTTTAACTAATAGAAAGGCAATTATTATTGTTTCTTTCAAAGTAATATTGTTTCTTCATTCCTACATTCAAAAGTGCTGGCATTGCATGGTTAGCTCCAACTTTATGTTCTATGTATTTAGAAAATGTGTATTAGAAATAAACGATGAAAAGTTGAAAGATTTATATCAAGGGGAAATTAATTGGTTTCATTATTTTTTTAAAGCATTGTTTTAATCGTTTGGTATTTTTATAATATAAAATAATATTAAGAAACTATACTATGCATTAATGATTAATTTCATTTGAGTGTATATATTTTACAACGAAAATAATAAGAAATGTTATGAAATGAATTTTTTTATTTACTTCAATTAAATGTTAATTTGTGCTTATACAAAATGTAATACCTCTCAATTAAAATGTCAGGGATTTTCAATTATTTCCAAATATTAAACAGAAAAGAATATAAGGGACAAATAATCAAAAAGGGAAAAAATGGGAAAAACTTTTTTAATGGTCTGTTTAATTACTATTATGCATCGCGTGCCTGTTTAATTACTATAATGCACATTTACTTATTTACTTTCAATTAGTTAAATAAAATTGAGCTGACAAAAAATAAAAAAATCACTAAATTATTCTGACTAATTTCAGAAATATTAATACCACTTTATTTGAAGCCATATCAGGAATTTAACATATTTTATTCGTATACACTCGAAGCTGTAAGCAAGCATGGCCAAACCAGTGACGTAGGACTCTGAGGAGACGTTTGTGAATGAGTCATTTTTGACGTGTTTGTTCACTTTTTAAATTTGTAAATAATTCCTTTTTTCGTTATTCTGTTTTCTAATTTGATTTTAAGTTATTTTTTTTTTCTAAAATATGAGAAAAATCAAAAAATTGCAGAACTTCCTCATTGACTACTACCAAAATCCTGCACTAGATTCTTATATGAATTAAAAAATATTGCCGAATTGAGTTACTTAGACATGCAAATAACTGCATCTATTTCAGAAAATGAACTTAGGAACTGTCTTTAACCAAGTATACAGTGAAATAAAGTTACCGTACATTCCGCCTACATAAAAGATACTTCCCTAACTTTTCAAGTTTCCTTCTTAGTAATTTCCAGATTTTCCCCAGAAACAGTATAAAAAATCGTTTAACCAACATTATTTCAAACAAATCAATATAATACAGCAAGTAACCTCGACGGCGATGTGGCGACCTTATGGAGTGGGATAAATAGTTATTCCTTGGTAGCGGTCGCTGCATCGAGTACAAGCAACCTGTAGGTTAGAAATAAGTGGGAAAATAGTGGCGGCATCCAGTGTTCAAACTTTTGCTTAGCTGCATTCCCAAAACTGTATATTACACACACAGTTAAAGTACAATAACATCAGTTTCCGTAAGTTTCCAGGAACGTACCTAAATTTTATTTGCTGTAAAGGAAGCTTGCTGAGCTTATAACTTACCGGCAGCAGTGGGCACTACTTAAATACATCCTTTGGAGTGTTTTGGGGAAAAAAAACGTTAATGTTGTGTATTACTAAACAAAGTACGTACCACACATGCTAATGTTGGGCGTTGCATGCAAAAAAAAATATTTTAAGCATTTAATCAACACCAAATGAAGAGTACAGGGGAGAAACCATTTAATTTCGTAGAGAACTTTCCTCAGCAGGTCACTTTGGTGATGATAGCGAGTAATCGCCTAAACTGGTGTAAGGAAACCAGTTTCTACCAACCGAGATTCACGGGATGCACGATTCTGACGCTTGGACAAGCGAAGAAGAAAGAGAGAAACCCGGTTTTCTGTAGCCAATGTCCGCCAAGCAGACACAATTACGAGTTGACTCCTAATAAATCACGCGGTTCTTCCTCTCTACTCTTCAAATATAATAAATGCACGGTTTTCAACTATATGTATGATACAGTAATAGAAGTTCACTTTTACCGATAATTTACAAAAGTCTAAAATTGTGTTGTTTTAATTAACAACATGCATTGTTGCAGATGCAAAATAGTCTTTAAATATTCAAATCTTTTTAAAATACTCCACATAGTCCGATTTTATTGTTCAGCGTGAAGTTGGTGACGTATGTAATTTGAAACTTTGTTTTTGTGCGTTTTGTCTCAACACGAAAACAAGTCCCATAGCTTTTACACTTTTTCAGCAATATAATCTTTAGAAATTCGAAAACGCTTTTATTCTACTGTTATAAATGCATTATTCTGCATACGTTAGTTCAATTTCTTTGGTAAGAGATGAAGATAGGTTTGACGTTAAACTTTGTCTTCTTTGGCGATTAACTAGAGCAAGTCTGTGTTCATGACTTTTAGAGTTATAATTACCAATTCGATTCAAACACTTTTCTACAAAACCTTAAATATCTAGCAGTTGTGCCTTCTTTTGTATAAATAGAGTGCAAATGCTATCTTATTTCTTGCCTGCATTGTCTTGAAACGTAAGCTAAGTCCCAGCGTTTGCGATTTCCGTTTTTTTTTTTTTTTGACTCAGTCATAACTTTATTCATAAATGCGTTATGTTGCACAGTAGTGTTTTATAGTTTCTTTGGTATGAGTTGAAAATTCTATCGCAAACTCTTTCTTCTTTGGGGTAAAACAAAAATGATTACAGGAATTAAAACTAACAAGTTCGCTAGACCACTTTTACTTATGGTATTATTCATTATGGACAGAGATATCTGTTAGTCTCTCAGGTATAAGTTCAATAACACTTATTCTACCTGAAACTCTGGCCTTCAAGGACTTGAAAAGAAAACTTGCCCAACTATTTATGACTTTGATGGCGCTTTTTAGTTTATTTGGTATGAGATGATGGTAATACTGATTCATATCTGGTCTTCATTGACTTGGAACGTAAATAAGTCAGAGCGTTTACGATTTCCGTTTCTCACTCTTGGAGGAGTATTCTAGGACTAGTATTCATCGTGTAATGCCATTCCACGATGCACTGCAATGTAAATGTTAAGTTATATGCAATTTTTAATAACTATAATGTCTTATAACTTTGTTATTTTTTGGTTTAAACGTTTTAATATTGCTATTTAATTCGGTAACACAGGCTTTAATGATGTTAAAAAGTATGTTTCTTATGTATTTCATGGGTGGCCAAAGTTACCCGCCCGGCTCTTAACAGTGTCCTAATTTTTTAAAGCAATGCCAATTTTTTATTAATTTATAAAATTCAACAAAAATGTTCGAAAATTATTCCTAAAAGTACAATACTTAGAATGCATAATGATTTTTTTGTGTTTAAATCGTTTTTGTAGTTAAATTTTTCTTCTTTTGTAAAAAAAACTATGATTTTGGCCAAAGTTACCCGCACTGACGGTAGCTCTTTCCCATTGTATTTTTTTTTATTATTTTTATGAATACAAAACTTGTAGAAAATATTTTTTCCTATAAAATGGTTCTATTTTGTGTTTCATACGATAGAATGAAACGGAGCTACGTTGTTCGAAAGATGGCGTAAAATCTTGAATTTCACCAAAAGAGTTTTATATCACTCAAAATCCCAATAATTGAAACAAAAAACTTCATTTAAGTGGAACATTATCATTGTGGAACATGAAGGCATCATCATTTATTATATTGGTACGGTCTTAAAAGTTGTTTTAGATTCCATACCAAAGAATTTAGTTACATTTGTTGAAAAAAAAACGAAGATGGTTATTTATTCAAATAAAAAATACATGTGATTTGATAAAAGATTTCAATTTCATTTCAACAAATAGTTTATATAAAAAAATATTTTTAGTTTAAGGAACATCTACAAATGGAACTATGAAAAAAATATGGTAAAGTGTATATTAGAAAATGATTAATTTTCTATTGTACACTGCATTACGTTACATTCATTACGTTTTTCAACCAATTTAAATACTGATGCTTTACCACTTCTGAACATTGCTGAAAGCTGACGTTATATCGCAGCCAGTTATTGGACACATGTAATAAAAATATATGATTTTATACATTTTGGTTAGGCAAAAAAATTCTTCAATGAATATACTCTTGATTATTCATGAGTATTACTAGGGTTCAAAAAATAAACAGTCTTTATCAAATGGAGTTCATGCTTTCAGTAGTATTTTCTATGAGTTTTAATAGATAATTTTCTATTCAATAAAATTGGTAGGAATAGTTCAAAAAAGATGCATCGGTTATCTCCTATATATAAGAATCCTCATCTGTTGCATTTGAATCAACATTTAAACAAGATTGGCCATGGCAATTAGTACATACTAAAGAACATTAAAATCCGACTTTTTTACAGCTACAGTTTGCACTCGACCCTTTTTGCAATTACAAAATATAGTATACTAGCAGTATGGTCCCGCCTTACTGGGAACCCGTTAACTTCGCATTGCTTAATTTTAGAGGCATGCTTACTTGTGAAAATACACTCAATATCTAAACTAAATTCAATTCGTGTTGGTTTGCACATGCGCAAGAAAAAAGCAAATAATAACAGAGAATAGCGTCAAGCCCCTATTACGGCCCGGTCCATGTATTTCCAAGCCCTGGAATGGTCCCGCACTCACACGTGGATGACGTTTTTTGAAACTAATTTTATTAATTAAAAATCACAATCAAATATGAAAAACTAAGCCTCAGGTGCAAGCACGTAGGTATTAAAAGTAATCGGTATTAAAAATTTCGAATTTTTAGAGCAGTCTAAGTAGGTCTTTTGCGATCCACATACATACACACGGACAGACTCTTTCTTTTATTGTTATAGATTAAGCAGTTTTTCTGGAGCAGGTTGGAGTAAAGCTTGAATTGACTCCAAAATATTATTTATTAATTTCCAACCCCAGTCTTCAGGGTTCAGTTGATTGCCTAGCCAAACTTGAACTTGATAGTATACTCGATACAAGTGTTGATAAGCAGAAGCAGATGTTGGAGGAAGTCAAGATGGTTGAACTCTTTTATTGTTCAGTGCCTTTTTTTATAAAACTTAAATATATATTGTTAACTATTATCTATATATACATATTATTAAATATCTCTTTCCTGCTGGTTTAGTCATTTTGGCTGCATTCTAATGAATGGTTCCTTGGCGACCGGTTGATGTTCACTTCGTGTTATATCGAGACAGTTTTTTAAAGAAAAGTATTGAAATGATTCGAAACTCGTCTAAAAAGTTCGAGTTGAGGTATCCGATGACCTTTTTTTTTCAGCAAAAATTGACTAAATATCAAACATTTGTTTTTTGCATCTTAATATAAAATAAACATTTAGCTTTCTAAATCTGTTTCATTTTAGTTTATAGTTTTTAATAGAACCGAAGTTATGACACTTTAAAGCTTTTTTTTTCTTGTTTTTGCATTTTTTTTCAAAACGCGTGATTGTTGAAGCATTTTACTGTAATTTTCCACAAGTGATTCCAAGAGTGATTTTAACTCAGTCTGAGTTAATATTCATTCCTTTCCAGTGTCGAAAATGCACTTCTCCAACTGGAGTGGATTTCACTCTTTTGTTTTAAAGAGTGTATACCAAAATTTAGCTGTATGCGAATTTTTTAAATTAAAATGTCTATTTTGACCGGACGTGGTAGCCATCAAATGCATCAATTACCGTAGATACATAATGCTTAGGAATGTACTTCCGATAATCAGTGTAAATTTCAGAAAATGTCGCGTTTCGAATCCACACCATTTTGTGGAGTAGATATCCACCATCAATAACAACTATGCAACGATATCTAAAATATATATTTTTTTATAAAAAGCATCGATATCGTAAGATCTTTGGGGCTAAAATTATTTCCCGTATTTTCTCCGTGTCTTAGGCAAAACATATAACGGCTTCTACTCATGCTTTTCGAAAAATACACCAAAATTCTTTGGTTGAATCTAAAATTGTTTTGATCTTACTAATATAATAAATGATGATGTCTTCAAGTTTTAGAATAATTAAGTATTTTCCACTAAAATTAAGTTTTTTGTTTTAATTATTAGGATTTTGAGTGATATAAAACTCTTTTGGCGAAATTCAAGATTTTACGCCATCTTTCGAACAACGTAGCCCCGTTTCATTCTATCGTATGAAACACAAAATAGAACCATTTTATAGGAAAAAATATTTTCTACAAGTTTTGTATTCATAAAAATAATAAAAAAATACAATGGGAAAGAGCTACCTTCAAAGAAATAAAACAGTGTTTCGTCGGGTGAAAATAGAGCCCTTTTTGGGTTTCTGTAAATTTAACCTTTCTTCTTGGAATATACAAGAAACTTATTTTTGATAAGTGTATTTTATAGGAAATTAAATTTTCTACGATTTGTAAAATCATTGTTTATTGATAAAATGAAATTTTATGTGAGTTACGGCGATAGAAAGTCGTTAGAACGTAATATTTTTTCGAAACACTCGATTTTACACCCTTTTTGCTGATTCGTAGCTCCTTAACTAATTGTCGTACATAAAAACTTTTCGTACCAATTTTGAAGAAAATTTTGTTTTCTACAACTTTGTGTCGAAAAGTTAGATTCAAAAATGCTTAGGAAAAAAGTTATAGGCCAAAAACTGGAAAATGGGCGAAATTTCGAACGTTTTTTCAAGATGGCGGAAAAAGCAATAGAACAAGGATGACGAAAACTCACATTTATTACTACCTAGGGGTCACACACAACATATAAAAAAATCAGCGATACCGGACCTTTTGTATGGTAAACCCCCTTTTTGAGTCTCTATTCACTGGACTAATTAATAAAATCCAGATATTTATCGATCTTCTTTTATTTAAAGATATAAATGCGCGTGAAATATTTTTGGACCAATGATATTTTTTTTCACACATTTATAAAAAATAGTGTATGAAACACGTGCGAAAAGTAAACTTTTTAAAGCGCGTGTCATTATTTTATTCGTTCCTACCTCGCTCGTGAAATAAAATCCTTTAGTTTTAAAAAGTGTTACTTTTCACACTTGTTGCATAAATAACTATTGATACACTATTGTAAGAAACAATTTGTAACAATCCTTTATCAAAGTATTCAACTACAATTTTTCTTATTATAAAAATCTACTAAACGCAACCACTACGTATTTTGTAAATATTGTGCTATACGATGTAACTCATTCACTATATTTCAGTTAACTTTCTTTACTTCAGTGTCTTGTTTGAATAAATGTTGATACAATTCTGCAATCGAGTTACTCCATCAATGTTTCAAATCTAAACTTAAACTATGTGACTTGAATGTGATGGCTTTGCATTGTGAAATCCAGGTCCCCAAACAATGTGAGTCATTAGTTTGACATAACTTTAAATGTTACATTTGAATACAAAAGGAGTTAAGGGGTCATAGGAGTCTTAAAAATGTGCAAAGAAGGTACTACAAAGCATAGTTTGATCTTTCATGTAATTTCCTAACTACTCAACGTATAAGTATAACTTTTTTATATGTAATTCTATAAAATTTATTCATTATAAAACAATTTTAAAATTTATGAAACTTAAGCAAAAACTAAAATGAATGATAACAAACAAAAACCTATTTGAACACATTGGGATTAGGCTTGCGCGCCAAATTTTGAGGTCAAAATTGAAGAAATGACCAAGAAAATGACTTTATATTGTCCAAATATGTACAAACAAAGACTTATTCCTAAATTCTGAGCTCAATTTTAATTAGAAATTATTTTAAGAGATTTTTTTTTCTAAAAAAATTAATAAAATTTTTAAAATTTTGATTTGAAATTTTTTAAAAAATAATTTCTAATTAAAATTGAGCTTAGAAATTAGGTATAAGTCTTTGTTTGTACATATTTGTACAATAAAAAGTCACTTTCTTGGCCATTTCTTTAATTTTGACTTCAAAATTTGGCGCGCAAGCCTAATCCCAATGTGTTCCAATAGATTTATGTTTGTTACATTTATTTTATTTTTGGCTGAAGTTTCATAAATTTTAAAATTTGTTTCATAATAAGTAAATCTTATAGAATTACATATAAAAAAATTATACTTTTATATTGAGTGATTAAAAAATTACATGAAAGATCAAACTTTGCTTTGTAGTACCTTCTTTGCACATTTTTAAGACTTCTATGACCCCTTAAGTCTATGCCTCTATGGTTAAATTATTAGGCATTACGTGGTCCGCATGATAAGCACAAGCTTGAGGGTTTGAACCTCGAATGAGTTGTTGGATTTTCCTTCTTCTTTCTGGATGGGAAAATTATAGGCGCTCATGTCATTTGATTACGTGGAATGTGCAAGATCCCATGAGTAAGTACTCAAAGGATCTTGCACATGCATAATTCTTGTTTGGCATAAGTTGTCTAGGTAAATTTATATCCTCGAATACTTAAACATCCACAGAGAGCACATATTTATTGTAATCTGAGCGTTAAAATTTTTAGGGAAAGTCACCTAGATGGTGTAACAAAGAAAATGACTCATAGTTCTGGGGAATATTCCGAGTCTGCAGTAGGTTTAGCCTCCAATAAAGCAGCCCAATTTGGAAAAATGGTTTAACCCTCTAATGCATGAATTTTTATTTTCATCCCCAAAAAATATATATGTATCTTTAATACTCACACATTATGCGAAAAATACTAAAAAAATTTAACTGCATTCGAATTTAAATAATTTAAAATTTTAAAAAATTTTCCATATGACAAAAACCAACTGCAAAATTCCAATGTTGATAATAATGACTAGAAAACTACTAAAACTATTTCAAAATAACCCTTTTTAACTATGATTAATTTTTCAAAACAATTTATTAGTATTTAGTACCAATATTATTATTCTTTGAATACTGCCAAAAACGTGACTTCACAAAAGTTAATAACCTCAGTCTTTAATTTTGAATACACTTTTACTACTGTCATCTATGAGGATTATTAGTAACTAAAACTTTAAAATGAAATGTAATAGATGAAAAAAACACAGATTTGTCTAGGAGGAGCTCTAATTTAATAGAATAAAGTGGATTATGTTACTTGTTACCAAACGGTAACAGTATGCATCAGAGGGTTAATATCAGTACGGTAATGCACTTATAAGCGTATTCATAGTGCACATTTTTTTTCAATGGCGTATTAGTACCAATGTGAAAAATTGTGTGTGTATATTTCTGTATTTATGATATACTGTTGTTGAGAAGGTAAAAGGAAGAAAATATAGAACCCTTCATATCTTTTCTTTCGAAACTATCCTGAAGGCGTTAGTAAAAAGCATAAACGAACGTAACGCATTTTGGTCATTTAGAAATTTAATTATCAGATAATTAATTCAAATGCTCATTTAATTAATTCACGGTGAATTTGAGTGTGGGGGTAGGGGTACGTGCATATGTATTCTGACTTGTGTGCCTGATCAAAAGGTGAATTGGAAGTAACAGCTTATGCAAAACATACTGTAAATTAAATTTACACATGCTCTTGTTTGTTGATAAAGGGTTAAAAGTGCTTTTTGATATTTATTTTCAGGCTTTTTTTAAAAGTAAATTTCAGTCGTTAAAAATTTCTACATTGCCTTTTTTCATCTGCTAGTAATCTCAGTCTTTTCTTGTAATATTTGAATTCTATATTTATTTTAAAAAGTCTCATTTGAACAAAATATACTTAATGTGAACCAAACATTACCCTGTGAATACGGATACAACATGTGATACCACCGTGTGGGAGCTATGGTAACATCATAAAATTGGTGAGACGTTTACTGCGTAAAAATTATGATAGCACTTGCTGCCATCGGTTTTACGGAGGAACGTATTGTATGGTATGGTAGGTACATATATATTCCAGCTTGTGTGCTTGTTTAGAAAACCGCTTATAAGCTTTCGTCAAGTGGGACAGACACAGAAAGAGTTTTTACAAGCACAAGAGACACACAAAGAAAGGACAACACAAACACGTAGACAAATAATGACATTTATTGACGGTCACAAACATCCATGATTTACCGGGATTCGAGCCCGACCCCAGCAGCTAAAAAGGCTAGCATTCTAACGAATGCACCACCGGGGTGGCCAGAGGAACATTCTACCTTATTATTTACAGTAGGCACAAAACTCTTATAAAATTGCATTTGAAGTAATTAATATTGTGACTCGAAAATGTGTGTACCCATTAGTTAACATATGCGTTAATTTTTCTTTTCTCAAACGAAATGTATAGTTTACTATTTAAATAAAAATAACTTCTGCCAGATTTCGGAAGGTATGGTATAGTATGGTTCATATATATTCCAGCTTATGTGCTTGTTCAGAGAACCGCTTTTAAGTTTTCGTCAAGTGGGACAGACACAGAAAGAATTTTTACAGTCACAAAGAAATAAATAACACAAGACAAATAACAACATTTATACGACGGTTACAAACATCCATGCCTGACCGGGATTTGAAACCGACCCCAGCAGCTCCAAAGGCTAGAGTCCTGACGATTGAGCCACCGGGGCGGCTTTAGGAAGGAACGTTACATCAAAGTATTTCATTGTAGAAACAGTTTTGTCAATCCAATACAGTAATTTTGCAGCTAGGTTGGAAATACTATTGAAGAAACAATTAACATACCCGTTGTTCTAAAGACATGTTTCTTAAAACTACTTTGACAGTTAGTGTCTAGACATTTACTCAAAGAGTTCGTAACTTGATTTAATGAGAACTAGTACATTTTAGTTTGGAAAGAATTCCATTCTGCTTAGATCTATGTTGTGACTTACATCGTACAAATATTAACTTTCTTGCATAATCGGAATTAGAGGAAGATATAGTAAGTGTGTGCTTAAAGTAAATCTCTTGCTAATTACCCAATTTTAATAGCTGTAATACAATTTTACTATTGAGATAAAGCGTTTCTCGTTAGTTTTGAGATAAACTGAAAATATTTTAAATTATATATCAAGTTTATGCCGTCGACTATTTCCTTCAAATTCTTACATACCGATTATTTAACAAATCAACATGATCTCGTAAACTCTATAGGGAACTAGCAAAACATTATAGATGAGTAACAGTGAAGGATTTGGATATTATGGAATATATAAATGCGTTAAGAGTCTTTATATTGTCAGGTACGAGATTGTTTAACACACGTTTCAGATTATTTTGGCTTTTATTATCCGTTTTACCAAAGGCACATCGATGGACAATGTTAACCATGTAATACTTCAAACGTTGTTAAAGTATAAAATTTGGAATAAAATAAACGGTGAATACTGAAGATTAAAGAAAGTAACAAAGTGTCAGTGGTAGTAAAACTCTTAATATGCATTCCCAAAAATAATTCATTCACTTAACGGAAATAATACTTTATAGTGTAAAGGCCCATGACCTTTCCACTCTCATCATCAACGGTTTTGGCCCTACATAGTAATAGCTTTACATGGACATGATAACAACAACAGAAATATAACTGTCTGTTGTGTTGTCTGAGTATTTCCGTTAATTGGCATCATTTCCGTTCATTTTTTTTTCGTTGCAGAAGGGAAAAATTAACGTAAATCGACTCCATCCCCCTTGAATTTTTCTCTGTTTTGAAAAAATTTCAATCTGTCCACAGAACTACATAATCGCACCAAAATCGTTATTTCCTATAAATAGGCAATTATACTTATATGTTTTACTTAATTAACCTCACATAAAAACAATTTCATCTACACGAAAACTCTCAGTTACTTAAAGGTATACAATATGTGTGAAAATATCGTGCATGACCTTTCTATTTATTCCACATAAAAATCTATAAAAGTGGTTTTAGGTCAATTGAATAGAAAAAAAGATCCCAAAGCATTTTTCTCTCATTTTCTTTGATATTCTTTGAAATAATAACTTATTGAATCAGCTACTCGGAAAGGGCGGAAAAGAAAAGAACTCAAAAAGAAAAAGTAACTGTTTATTCTTGTTATGAAAAATCGTATTTTGATTATTATTGTTATCATTTACTGAGTTGGAATCACGTTGCACTAGAACTACTTGTGACACATTGAATCCCCTCGAAACAGAAAATTCCTGTAAATAGGCATCATAATTTTTACAAATTTAAATCAAATCACAATTTTGTATCTCTTTATAAAAATAATTATAGCACATTGCAAAATTGAAATCTTTATTAATTTTATATTTTTAATTTACACACATGACTAAAATCATTGTTTTTATAATCGTTTTTGCTTATTATACAGTATGATACACCAATCTTGTAACTATAAACATATATGTAAGTCCAATTTAGTTTCAATCTGAATTCCTGTAACTATGAAAATTACCTTTTAAAATTAAGTGTTAAGATACGTTTAATTACAGGTTAAATCTTCACATTAACAGTATATGAAAAATCCATATAAATGCATAATTGAAACTACTTTAAATATTCATAAGTTTTTGAACACTGTTGTACTATATAATTAAATACTTACAACACATTTATTAAACAATTATTTGGTCTTTTAAATGGGATATACAACTCTTAAAAATACTACTTAAACAAAAACAACACATCTTTAAGTTATCGAAACATACATTTCATTAGATTTATGTAAAGTAATTTATAAGGTTAAAATCTGTAATAACATTAAATTAACAAGTTAATTCTTTTAAACATAAACAAATGCTTAAAATGTACAAAATCTTGTTATTTATAAACAATCTCCAAGCTTCACTTGGATTTTTTACAACGACTGAACATTATTCAAAACTAGTATTCTTTAAACGAATACTTTTTTTTAAAACAAACTGCAGTCATAATAGTGTTTTAAATTTACAAATTCACTATAGCAATTGATATTTTCCAAATTGCACCTTTAATAAGCCAACCGGATTCAAATTAATACAGATTTAGTCATATTATTTCGGCTGTAATACAGCCATAGATAACCAATGTTATCAATAGGAACTTGGTTGGTTTAAATGAGCTGTTAAAATGGTATGAATTTTTTCTATAAGTTCTTTTGTTCCAATTCCAATTACGTTTTTAGTTTAACTAATAGAAAGGCAATTATTATTGTTTCTTTCAAAGTAATATTGTTTCTTCATTCCTACATTCAAAAGTGCTTTCAGGCATTGCATGGTTAGCTCCAACTTTATGTTCTATGTATTTAGAAAATGTGTATTAGAAATAAACGATGAAAAGTTGAAAGATTTATAACAAGGGGAAATTAATTGGTTTCATTATTTTTTTAAAGCATTGTTTTAATCGTTTGGTATTTTTATAATATAAAATAATATTAAGAAACTATATTATGCATTAATGATTAATTTCATTTGAGTGTATATATTTTACAACGAAAATAATAAGAAATGTTTTGAAATGAATTTTTTTATTTACTTCAATTAAATGTTAATTTGTGCTTATACAAAATGTAATACCTCTCAATTAAAATGTCAGGGATTTTCAATTATTTCCAAATATTAAACAGAAAAGAATATAAGGGACAAATAATCAAAAAGGTAAAAAATGGGAAAAACTTTTTTAATGGTCTGTTTAATTACTATTATGCATCGCGTGCCTGTTTAATTACTATAATGCACATTTACTTATTTACTTTCAATTAGTTAAATAAAATTGAGCTGACAAAAAATAAAAAAAAATCACTAAATTATTCTGACTAATTTCAGAAATATTAATACCACTTTATTTGAAGCCATATCAGGAATTTAACATATTTTATTCGTATACACTCGAAGCTGTAAGCAAGCATGGCCAAACCAGTGACGTAGGACTCTGAGGAGACGTTTGTGAATGAGTCATTTTTTGACGTGTTTGTTCACTTTTTAAATTTGTAAATAATTCCTTTTTTCGTAATTCTGTTTTCTAATTTGATTTTAAGTTATTTTTTTTTTCTAAAATATGAGAAAAATCAAAAAATTGCAGAACTTCCTCATTGACTACTACCAAAATCCTGCACTAGATTCTTATATGAATTAAAAAATATTGCCGAATTGACTTACTTAGACATGCAAATAACTGCTTTTTTTTAGAAAATGAACTTAGGAACTGTCTTTAACCAAGTATACAGTGAAATAAAGTTACCGTACATTCCGCCTACATAAAAGATACTTCCCTAACTTTTCAAGTTTCCTTCTTAGTAATTTCCAGATTTTCCCCAGACATATAAAAAATCGTTTAACCAACATTATTTCAAACAAATCAATATAATACAGCAAGTAACCTCGACGGCGACGTGGCGACCTTATGGAGTGGGATAAATAGTTATTCCTTGGTAGCGGTCGCTGCATCGAGTACAAGCAACCTGTAGGTTAGAAATAAGTGGGAAAATAGTGGCGGCATCCAGTGTTCAAACTTTTGCTTAGCTGCATTCCCAAAACTGTATATTACACACACAGTTATAGTACAATAACATCAGTTTCCGTAAGTTTCCAGGAACGTACCTAAATTTTATTTGCTGTAAAGGAAGCTTGCTGAGCTTATAACTTACCGGCAGCAGTGGGCACTACTTAAATACATCCTTTAAAGTGTTTTGGGGGGGAAAAAACGTTAATGTTGTGTAGTACTAAACAAAGTACGTACCACACATGCTAATGTTGGGCGCTGCATGCAAAAAAAAATATTTGAAGCATTTAATCAACACCAAATGAAGAGTACAGGGGAGAAACCATTTAATTTCGTAGAGAACTTTCCTCAGCTGGTCACTTTGGTGATGATAGCGAGTAATCGCCTAAACTGGTGTAAGGAAACCAGTTTCTACCAACCGAGATTCACGGGATGCACGATTCTGATGCTTGGACAAGCGAAGAAGAAAGAGAGAAACCCGGTTTTCTGTAGCCAATGTCCGCCAAGCAGACACAATTACGAGTTGACTCCTAATAAATCACGCGGTTCTTCCTCTCTACTCTTCAAATTTAATAAATGCACGGTTTTCAACTATATGTATGATACAGTAATAGAAGTTCACTTTTACCGATAATTTACAAAAGTCTAAAATTGTGTTGTTTTAATTAACAACATGCATTGTTGCAGATGCAAAATAGTCTTTAAATATTCAAATCTTTTTAAAATACTCCACATAGTCCGCTTTTATTGTTCAGCGTGAAGTTGGTGACGTATGTAATTTGAAACTTTGTTTTTGTGCGTTTTGTCTCAACACGAAAACAAGTCCCATAGCTTTTACACTTTTTCAGCAATATAATCTTTAGAAATTCGAAAACGCTTTTATTCTACTGTTATAAATGCATTATTCTGCATACGTTAGTTCAATTTCTTTGGTAAGAGATGAAGATAGGTTTGACGTTAAACTTTGTCTTCTTTGGTGATTAACTAGAACAAGTCTGAGTTCATGACTTTTAGAGTTATAATTACCGATTCGATTCAAACACTTTTCTACAAAACCTTAAATATCTAGCAGTTGTGCCTTCTTTTGTATAAATAGAGGTCAAATGCTATCTTATTTCTTGCCAGCATTGTCTTGAAACGTAAGCAAAGTCCCAGCGTTTGCGATTTCCGTTTTTTTTTACTCAGTCATAACTTTATTCATAAATGCGTTATGTTGCACACTAGTGTTTTATAGTTTCTATGAGTTGAAAATTCTATCGCAAACTCTTTCTTCTATGGGGTAAAACGAAAATGACTTCTTGAATTAAAACTAACAAGTTTGTTAGACCACTTTTACTTATGATATTCTTCATTAAGGACAGAGATATTTGTTAGTCTCTTAGGTATAAGTTCAATAACACTTATTCTACCTGAAACTCTGGCCTTCAAGGACTTGAAAAGAAAACTTGCCCAACTATTTGTGGCGGTGTGCCCTGTGTTGAACTAGATCTGCAGCTTTTACTAGAGCAGCTAACCAAACTTCAACTAAGTGTGTCAGGTGGCGCTGCACTTCCGGCCACATGCTATATAAGCTGCGTCGCCGACCAAAACATTCTCTTCTCCTCTTTGCCACATCTTAATTTCCACATGGCACCTGTCACGACCTTTCCCTTGGTCGACATGCCACGTATTTTGACTTTAGTTTTTTCGTATTGTTAAGTTTGTACAATGGTTAGGAATTTTTATTTATATTAAATTTATTGATGGTTGTTTTAATAAAGGCTGATTTTAAATGAAGCTTGGAACTTTCTTCAACGCCTACTTCTAACACCCCACAAACTGGTGACCCCGTCCAACGTCCACAAACTGGTGACTCCGGCCAACACCCACAAACTGGTGACCTTCGGACTTCGTAACTTGCAACCTGTCTAACTTGTGCAACTACAAACCTGCCACCTGTGCAGCTGCGAAAATGCCTTGGTTTCTAGTTCCGATGTAGCTCAATCTACGTGTGACCTCATCAACACGTGCACTGGCTCCTCACCGACCTGCCGTGGTACCGAACCGACCTGCCGTGGTACCGCACGGACCTGCCGTGGTACCGCACCGACCTGCCGTGGTACCGCACCGACCTGCCGTGGTATTGCATCGACCTGCCGTGGTACCGCACCCACCTGCCGTGGTATTGCATCGACCTGCCGTTGTGCCGCACCCACCTGCCGTGGTACCGCACCGACCGGCACTGGCTCCTCAGTGACCGGCCCTGGCTCTTCACGCAACCACAAATCAAAGCCCTGAGATTCACTTCAGGCAGCAAAGCCCTGAGATTCACTTCAGGCAGCAAAGCCCTGAGATTCACTTCAGGCAGCAAAGCCCTGCGACTCAAAGCAGGCAGCAAACCCTGCGACTCAAAGCAGGCAGCAAAGCCCTGCGACTCAAAGCAGGCAGCAAAGCCCTGCGACTCAAAGCAGGCAGCAAAGCCCTGCGACTCAAAGCAGGCAGCAAAGCCCTGCGACTCAAAGCAGGCAGCAAAGCCCTGCGACTCAAAGCAGGCAGCAAAGCCCTGCGACTCAAAGCAGGCAGCAAAGCCCTGCGACTCAAAGCAGGCAGCAAAGCCCTGCGACTCAAAGCAGGCAGCAAAGCCCTGCGACTCAAAGCAGGCAGCAAAGCCCTGCGACTCAAAGCAGGCAGCAAAGCCCTGCGACTCAAAGCAGGCAGCAAAGCCCTGCGGCTCAAAGCAGGCAGCAAAGCCCTGCGACTCAAAGCAGGCATCATCACCACTAGCAGGCTAACGGCAAGGCCACAGGCTAACCTCCTCCGCGGTCAAAGATGCAGCACTGAATTCCTTCAGCTACTGCGACAGCACATGATGGAGACTCCCCGGCTAACGCCGGCTTCCCACCATACCGCTGGAAAAGTGTTCGTTCATCCTGTTTTTTCAGATTGTACCCACGTTTTTTTGTGAGACTGGACTGCGTCAGGCAATCGCTTATGCAACCATATGTGGACCCTTACAATGTGTTGGAATAGAAAGAGAAGTTATTTTGCATTTACATTTCTGGCAAGTCAAAAGTGTTTTCAATTAATAGGTTGAAGCCAGCCTACCTGGTAGAGGAATCGGCCAATTTTAGGAATGTATCTGTGAACAGTGGTCAAGATGTTTCGGTTCCGAAATCAGACAATGATGACTCTTTTCAGAACTATAAGCCGCTGTACAACCCGGTCTGACCGAAAAGTCAATTTCGCTTTCATTATTACTGTTCTCAATTGTAAAATTGCTACTAATCAATTTTTTCATAGTTTTTTTTTCTTTAAACTTTGCAATTTTTTCGTCTTTTAGACTGGAGGGGGAGTGATGTGGCGGTGTGCCCTGTGTTGAACTAGATCTGCAGCTTTTACTAGAGCAGCTAACCAAACTTCAACTAAGTGTGTCAGGTGGCGCTGCACTTCCGGCCACATGCTATATAAGCTGCGTCGCCGACCAAAACATTCTCTTCTCCTCTTTGCCACATCTTAATTTCCACATGGCACCTGTCACGACCTTTCCCTTGGTCGACATGCCACGTATTTTGACTTTAGTTTTTTCGTATTGTTAAGTTTGTACAATGGTTAGGAATTTTTATTTATATTAAATTTATTGATGGTTGTTTTAATAAAGGCTGATTTTAAATGAAGCTTGGAACTTTCTTCAACGCCTACTTCTAACACCCCACAAACTGGTGACCCCGTCCAACGTCCACATATTTATGACTTTGATGGCACTTTTTAGTTTATTTGGTATGAGATGATGGTGAATACTGATTCATATCTGGTCTTCATTAACTTGAAAGGTAAATAAGTCAGAGCGTTTACGATTTCCGTTTCTCACTCTTGGAGGAGTATCAGGAACAACAAGAGACGTTGTTCTGTTCGTCATATTGTTATCTTTCTAAAACAGAAACGAGATAAAAAAAATAATTAATTGCAAATTCTTGAATTTTTAGGGAAATAATAACAATATTGCCATAAAAATTGTTTGAACACTTCTGTTAAAATAATAAGTGTTTAGAATAAAAAAATATATACATGTAAGAAAATCCTATGAAGCAGTCAATGGCAATAGCAAGCTTAAAATAATATGAAATTACTTTATGAAAATTTTGAAAACTAATATGAATGTTTTGAACTCTTTCTATACCCAATCACTTTTCATACCAACATGCCAATAATAAAAATGCAAAAACTGCAAACAGTAAAAAGCCCAACTGAAAATGCAAAATTAATCAATGACGCTATAATTTTTACACCTAAGCACCTAAATGCAAATTAATCATTTTTTTTCGATAATGAAGTTATTTAAATAATACATGTGACTCGTTCTTCTAACAGAATAATTTATAAAGATTTCTAATGAATTTTAAGAACATGTTTTTGTTTTTCTAAGGGCGTAGGTGGAATGTGAATGCTTAATGCAAAAATATATTTCAAAGCTATTTTTTTTAGTAACAATGTACTTTAGCTGATGGTTAATAGTAATGAGTTTATAAATGTCAATGGAACGGATAGTTGACTCACATTAAACTATTTCAAGTGATTAAAAGGCTGTTGATTTGAAACAACATTTTGTCTTTTACGCATAGATATGAAGTTTAAAAAACGTGAGAAAATGGATTTCAATTCTTTTTTAACAACTTGAAAATTTTTCTTAATATCTTATTATTAAACTTAATTTGATAAGTAATTAATTTTTTTTATTACGGTTTTCAAAAAACAGAAGAAAACGTCTTGTTAACTACTTACGACCAACAAGTGCTTGGTTTAACAGAGTCTAGCCCTGAAGAGCAAAAAGCAGAGAAAGCAAGATTTCTTTCTTTACTTGTCATACAAAGGTATCTTACTCACCATGAAGTATCATATTGAAAAACAGTAAACACATATAGTTTTTTTTTTAAATATATTGTATTAAAAAAAAAGTCGCCGTCTCAAAGTCGCCACTCGTTTTCTCTGATTATAAAAAAAATGTAATATAATTTCCCTTATGCTTAATTTAGTTAAAACAAGTAGTTTTGTATCACAAACTATGTCAAAGAACCCCGAAATATTCCCTTAGAAACATCTACAAACTGATATTTTTTACCTCTCATTTAAAAAACTTATTTTCTATAATATTTTTTTTGTCAAATTCACTAAATACATCGGTTTTGTTTCTACGTGTATGATTACGTTGTTACAGATTTGTCTTTATGAAAATAATTTAAAATTTGATTTTTTTTTAACTATCTTAGTAAGTTGTTTTCTAAAAAATAAATACTTGCTAGATGTTAACATTTGTGTTATCATCCATCTGGGTAAGTGTTGTTTCTGTGTTTATATAATACTGTTAGTTAAAACTACATTAATGTATAGATACAAACTATTGGATAAAAAGGACAGGATAAATGCACTTGAAGTAGTTGAAGTGCAAATATGTAAAAAGTCTGGGAGGCTGGCTGCATATCGTAATGCTTGGACAAAACCAATCGAAAAGCCTTTGCCTGCACTAGGCTGTAGCACTGTTGAAGAAGAAAGCTTAACTCGTAATTCTTGGTTCCACAGTCCCCGTCCGGGAGGGCACGGGCAGTTTTTACGATTTAACAAAGACTGACGAGTTCGTCGGTGAATAACATCTATGACCAATGACTGGTTAGTCAATGATCATAGAGGTTGAGTAATGACTAACCAGTCATTATTCACCGACAAACTCGTCAGTCTTAGTTAAATCGTAAAAATCTTCCGTGTCCGCCTGGACGGGGACTATGGGAATCAAGACTTACGAGTTAAGCTTTCTTCTTCGACAGTGATACAGCCTAGTGCAGGCCAAGGATTTTACAGTTAGTTAACCCTTTCAGTCGCAGTGATGCCATTTGGCATCATCACTTTCAATATTTTTTTCCAAATGTTTACGTCCCGTTATGATATCCAAACACACATCATTCGATTCTTCACACTTAGTACTTTTTCAGAATATTTTACATTAATCTCAATAGAAGTCAGAACCACTATTTTTTTAATTTGGAAATAGCTAACAAGCGTTTCACCTGATTTTTTAAAAGTTCACTTCAGTTCCACATATTTAAAACACAATTTAAACTATTTCAGTTAAAATAATTACTAATTTTTTTAATAATATGGTCGGATACCTTTAAATATATAACTCGAAGTGTTTTTAGGTAATATATATATTTTTATTTTGTTGTTTTTGACAGTTAAAACAAATTTGGCATTATTTCAAAAACCATATAAAAAATTTTAATGAATTTTTTTTTTCTTGCGGAACTCTTATTTTTGACCTAAAATAAGCTTATTTTGTGAATATCAGATGTTTCTGTAGTGTAGTAAATTTTTGGGACTGAAAGGGTTAACCAGTCATTGATCATAAAAACTCTCCCTAGAGACCGTGGCCTTACCTCCGAGAAGGTGGCCATGAGGGCCCTCTTGTTGGAGCTCTTGTGGTGCAGCATGGAGGTGAGCGAGATGCCGGAGTTGTCGTGGGTGGCGGCCGGCTGCCGGCAGCTGTACACGATCTTGGCCAGGTGCTGCTTGAACAGCTTGGTGGTGAGGGTGAACAGCACGGGGTTGAGGGCCGAGTTCACCGGAAGCAGGAACACGGCCACCCACGCGTACAGGTCCTTCTGGATCTCCACGCCTGCGGGGATTAATTTCGGCTGTGATATAGGGGTCATCTAAACAGCTGTGGCATATGGGCCATGATACATGAGCCAGAAATACAGGTATGATACATGGGACAGCTAAACGGCTAAAACATATGGAGTAGCTGAACAGCCATGATATATGGGGCAGCTAAACAGATCTGCCGTACGGTACAGCTAAACATATGATATAGGTTCCAGTTTCATATTTTCCATTTGCGTGAAGAGAGGCATATACGCAAACAGACTTGGTCCGTCCGCAGACTTACCACCACCGAAAATATTTTGTTTTCTTGATTGGTTTGATTAACGTAGTGGATGGAGCTTGCGTGACGCATCGAAACAATCTACCTTAGAAGAAAATTATGGCGGTAAGTCCGTGGATCAGGTACGTGGATCTGTGCATGCCTAAAATTTGATTACCGAGCAATAAAAACTCACAAATCTAGAAAATATTTCAGTTCTACATATCAATATAACTTATAATAATATAGCCATAGAAACCCTTCTTTAAGATCGTTAAAAGTTGTCAATAAACGTACATCTGTCCTCATCTGTACCATAATTTAACGGGCTGTATTAAACATTCGAAACTTTCTCTTTAAAAATAATTTTTTTATATTTCTGAATTGCTTTTAGTGCTATCAAGATAAACTACAGAGATGCATTCAAAGATTGATCCTAATGGTACTAAGACATTTCGGCCAGTTTATCTTGAAATGAAAGCAAGTGAAAATTGACCATTAGCAAAACAATCACTACATTTCTTGGTTAGAAATTTGTATTCGAGTAAGAAAACAACCATTGGTTCACATAAATTAATACAAAGATTTCTAAAAAATTCTTTTTGAAATTGACACTGCTCGTTTTGCAGAGTATTTTTCAATCACCCCTTATCGCTTAAGTGTAACAGATACAGATATAACTGGTTAGAGTTTTAGTGACTTGGTGATTCGAACACATATAAAGAATAGCATGGATATTTCACTTTAATCAAATTAATTTTGACTGTGCCCCCCCCCCCCGATTAAAAAGTTTGGTGAAGGATTGCACCGGAATCCTACAACTTTCTAGCAGCCACCACTATTTTAAACGTTTGGAACCGTTGATGCACCTCTTTTGCGGTGTAAAACGAATTATTAAAAAATGGCCTTTCTCGTCTCAAAATTGGTAAATTCAGACTCCAAAGAATGGTGTAAGTTAGCAATTTACAGGATTTCTGTGCAATTTGCATTTAACTTTCTTACAGTGCAAATCTTAGTAATTCCCTCACCTGACATGGCAATGACCTTGATAAGAACAATGGGCACCCAGCACAGGAAATCCGTGCCCACGATGAAGGCGAATCTCTTGGCGATGGTCCTGTCCTGGAGCTGCTGGGTGGAGCGCAGACCGATCTTGGAGCGCGAGATGGTGAAGAACATCGAGATGTACGCGAACAGAATGAACAGGAAGGCGACCAGGTTCAAGCCGCAGAAGAGGAAGGTGGAATATTCCCACGCCTGGTGGATAGGGAAAGATGCCTTGTTAATAAATATGTAGATGCTGATAGATATAAAATATACTGAAACATGGATTTCGAAAGCATTATTCACTTCGCATCAATTAGTTGGTCTTCATCAGCCTATTAGCAAGAAGCGTTGCCCGTATCGCTTACCGTAACTATATTAGGCAACTACACTCTCAGAAATAACACTTTCATTTTTGACGCTTCATGAATCCTCAAGCCTCATTTCGTTAATTTTGAGGAATGTTTCGTCAAACTATCACGTGACTTTTGAGTTAACGCGAATCCTCACTTTCACGATCGTGATTTGACGATTCTGTATCTTGATTTTGAGGAAACTGGATCCCATTGTTGTACTCACATGCTCAAAAATGACGAAATATTTCTTTAGATTAGACGACATTCAAATCCTCATAAAAATGACGATTCAAATTTCCTCACTTTGAGGAAACTAAAACTCGGAGCATTTGCCAGTAACGGAATCGTCAAAATTAAGGAAAATTTCGTCGTTTTTGAGCATTCATTTTTTAGAGTGCATTGAAATAACCGATTGATTTTGTAGAGAGGTTTCCTTAGCAGGACCACTTTGGTGATGATAGCGAGTGATCGCCTACACTCTTAAAACGAACGAGTGATTTTAACTCAGTCTGAGTTAATTTCACTCCTCCAGTCTGGAAAATGCACTTCTCCTAGGGGAGTGGATCTTTTGTGTGTTAAACCTCCGACAGGATCACTCCAAACGAGTGATTTTAACTCAGGCTGAGTTAATATTCATTCTTTCTAGCGTTGAAAATGCACATCTCCTACTGGAGTGGATTTAACTCTTTTGTTTTAAGAGTGTAAACTTGTGTAAGGAAACCAGTTCCTACCACAGATATCATAGTTAAAGTAATATAGTGGAAGATCACGTGACTTCTAATGCTAACGACGGGACGTGCAAGGAGCTCCCAGAAGAGCCCCAATGAAGCCAGTGTTGTAGGTCACTACATCTTCCACTGTAATACTTTAACTACTATCTCTGTGGTTTCTAGCTACCAAGATTTAGGCGATTGACGATCCCGACGCTTGGACCAAGCGAAGAAGAAAGAGAGAAACCGGTTTTCTGCCGCCAGTGTCGGCCAAGCAGACTATTGCGAGCGTCCGCCTAATAAATCAATTGGTTCTTCCCCTGTACTCTTCATATATGTAGAGGCTGGCAGATATAGAATATACTAAAAGATAGATTTCTAAAACATTATTCACTTCGCATCAATTAATTGGTCTTCATCAGCCTATTAGCATGAAGCGTTGCCCGTATCGTATACCGTAACTATATTAGGAAACTAATAGCCCTATTGTCTAAAGAGAGCGAATCGACTCAATATTTTGCACCAGTATCATGTAAAAATGAGTATACATGACGTAGAATAACATCTACTCAGTACTTCATAGGGGAGCATACTATTTGGGGAGTCAATTCCAAAATGGAGATAGACAGGGCGCCCAGACCTTTATTAATTCATATTAAATATTCAAAGTAGTCAAAAGTAAGCCATTACGGTTGTTAAAGAGGGCCAAGAAAGGCCGCCAAAGCACACAGAACCTCGAGGTCTTATTAGAGAGTGTATCAACTAAAACGTATGCGGGAAACTTCATATAATGACTTTAATGCCACGAGAACTTCTTTTAACGCCCATTTCTAACAGAAAACTATAATAGTTTCCTACATACTATCAGAATGCAATTCTAAATACACTGGTGGACAATTGCTAAGGACGATACTGTTTTTTTTAATATAACTTAGTGCAAAAGTTTTCCAAATCAACACATCTAATATCGTAAGATCCCCAATTCGTAAGGACATGAGTAATGTAAGCAACACTTACTAAAAGAGAAATCAGATGGTAAAAAGAAGCTTTATTGAAAGAGAAATGGAATTCCGTTACATGCATCTCCTAGGCGGAGATGAATTTTGGATTTTCACTTGCGACAATTTTACGAGTGCGCCATGAATATCGATAATCCAGTAAAACATCAAATCTACGACATAGGTTTAACCTTAAAAACATCGTGCAAAGCCGGGTTAATTGACACCTGATCATTAAATGTGATAAACGTCTATGTCGATTCTATGTCGTACAAGTGTCGTTTTGTTAACCATTTAATGAAATTCACCGATATGGGCATCTGGAGCCGAATGTATCACGTATCCGCACTATATCATATTTAATGACTTTCCTCCATCATCGATTATCCGTTTTTGTATGGTCTTTTTTAGGCCGCAGCAGTGTCACAGTTTTAATGTTTTACTGGATTATCGATATCCATGGCACACTCATGAAGTTATCGTAAGTGAAGGTCCAAAATTCATCTCCACTACAAACATGCATGGAATGGAGTTCCATTTCTCTTTCAATAAAGCTTCTTTTTATCCCTCTAATTTCTCTTTTAGTGAGTGTTTCTTACATAACTCATGTCCTTACTTATTGGGGATCTTACGGTATTAAATGTGTTGATTTGGAAAGCTTTTGTTCAAAGTCATATTTTAAAAACCGTCTCGTCCTTAGCGATTGTCCACCAATGTATAATGCTAAAATATTATAACATATAGCTCCCTGTATATAACTTAAAATCTAAAACCGAACTAATTCCGCTATAGTACAAATTACTATTTAAACTCTATAGTTCTTTACCTGTCCAAACGGTTCGTGTATGTGCAATGGTAGGCAGACGCCATTATTTCCGTAAAACTCATCTCCGTAGTATTCAAGATTCATCATGGGCAGAGCAGCAAACAGGATGGCGACACTCCACACTGCACCCATAGCAAAAGACGCAGAAACAATGGTACGCCTCTTCAATGATAAAGGATACAATATCGAAGTGTATCTGAAACAAATCAAGGATGGTAGGGTAGGTACATATATATTCCAGATTGTGTGCTTGTTCAGAGAACCGCTTATAAGCTTTCGTCAAGTGGGACAGACACACAGAAAGAGTTTTTACAAGCACAAGAGACACACAAAGAAAGGACAACACAAACAGATGAAAAATAACAACATTTATTGACGATCACACACATCCATGCCTGACCGGGATTGGAACAAGACCCAGCAGCTCCAAAGGCTAGCATCCTAACAATTGTACCACCGGGGCTTCACAAATCAAGGAATTCTTCTGAAATATGACTCTGATTAGCCTGTGGAAATTATTTTAAAGAGTTTTTTGCATTGTTTTGTTTAGAGATCATTAAGTATGAAAAGAGTTATTATGCTGAACATTTTGATGTTCATATTAAAAATCTTTTATAACGTTATTCTTACATGCCACAAAAGTTCCAAAATTTTTCAAGTATATTTCAACATATTTGTACTAACTATTTTGTTGGTGCTATTTTTCAATAGGAAAATGTCTAAGTTTTTTATATCCGATAAAAAAAAATTCATAATAATTTTTTTTAATGATTTTAAAGGTATATCGATTTATCCCCCAATTTTTACTGGGGTAATTCTTGATCACTGGGGTAATTCTGGATCAGTGATATTTTTTAATTTTTCATGTGTTTTTAGCTAAGTGGTATATGTCATTTTGAAGCATAAAATCAGATTAGGCTGCATTCCAAATTTCATTAAAAAAATTCAAATTAGAAGTTAATTTAAAATTTAAATAACAAAAAATTTAATCTACATTGAAATAGCATGAAAATTCTATTTTTATTCAATATTTTCACTGTTGCCATTGCTTTAAACTTACGAGAAAATTTATTTAAAATAAAAACTTTTGAAAGAATATTTATTTGTGCCATATAATTCAGTTTGGATTGCTGTAATAAGGACCATTGAAAATTTTTTGTCAAAATAGAGTTCTTTTGATGGTTCATTATACTTGTATGAAGAAAGATGCATAGAGAATTCTAACTTGGCATAAAAAAATATGCCAAGTTTCGCTTTCATTACCTTTATGTGCCAAAACAATCTTTTTATGTGCTAAAAATGATATAATTTGGAATATTAATTTACTTTTGACACGCATTACTGTAAAAAAATGGGTGATCCATATTTACCCCATGTGTGACCCATAATTGCCCAAACCCGGGGTAATTCCTGATCACTCAATAATTAAAACAAAACTTATAATAATTAAGTTTTAGGTAAAGTGATTATTTAAATAAATTCTAAATTATTTAAGCTTACTCAATGCAAAATTAAATCTTTCTATCTTTCATACTTTAGAAAAAAATAGGATGTTGCGATTTTTTGATCCATAATTCCCCCATATGACCCTAATCAGTTTTCCATCCCTTTGTTTTTACACATTCGTGATTTTGTCATTTCACCGATGATATGATCAATCAATCGCACTGCGTTCTTCCATACCTGTCGATGGTAATGACAGTGAGAATGAGCACGGACGATTCGCTGCTAAGGGTGGAAAGAAACCCGCACATGTTGCACTGCCAACTGTGTCTCCAGGTGAACTCGTGGTGGATGTACTCTCCCCGGAAAACCTGGTCGTAGGCCGCGATCACAAAGAGGTATACGGACATCAGAAGGTCAGCCAGCGACAGGTTCTTGATGTAGAAAGAGTGCACCTAGGGTCAAGAACTAAAAACTTAATATTTGCAAATTCGCCAAACTTATTTCGGAAGAATGGAATGTATTTAGATGTTTTTATAAAAAGATTTCGAGCACCAACCAGGATCAACACTTGACTATATTTAGCAAACAAAAGCAAAAGTCATATCTTAAATTTCTGTAACTTTTCTTTTTGTATAAGATTGGAGTAGTGTGACATGGTTTGGTATATTTGACGTAAACAGAGTAATCTATATTTTATTAATTTTCTATGAATCAACTAATTAATTACTCATTAACACTTTCATTACTAGGACGTTTTCAGCTTTCGTCTTCTCAATTTGATCGTCAACGACCAGGACGTACACTGCGTACTACCGTAAACAGCTGAATCTGCAGGAGCAACCTTGCTTGCCTTTTCTACAGGCTCTTACTTGAGAAATTAAGTCTGGGAGTGAAAGGGTTAAGATTCATTTCGTAGTAGTAGTGAAGATGATACCTCGTTGGGCTCGACGAAGAGGAATCGGCCGACGAGCACGGCGATGTTTCCGAGCCCTGCGACGCACGCCACGAGCCAGACGGAGACGCGCAGCACCACGGAGTCGAGCAGGTGCGCGATGCTGCTGATGCCGTCGCCCCGGGGCTCGCACACGCGCACGTGCAGAGCCAGAGAGCACAGGTGGAACTCGTCAAAGTAGCTGCACGAAAGAAAAGCATTCATTAGCCCTGTACTGTGGGTAATGTGGAGAGCGTTTGGTATACGTTACTCGATAAAGATGGTACTCGAGCTTTATAGAGTAGCATCACAGCTTGTAAACTTAAACAAGATGTAAGTAACTTAACACCACAAAAATCCGAGTAAGGGTATAACACAAAATTTGTAAGATTGTGCCGCAAAAAAAAATGGAAGAAGGTTAACCACAAAAATGTATTCAAAACTCACATTAATGTTAAAAAAATGGATTCCGCTTTTTTTTCATAATCCGTTTTACTTAACAACATTTAGGGTAGCGCATGCGCTTAAGGGGCGTAAGGGTATAACACAAAAGTTTTAAGATTGTACCGCAAAAAAAAACGGATCAAGGTTAACCACAAAAAAGTGTATTCAAAACTCAAGGAAATGTAAGACAAATAGATTCTTTTTTTTTATAATCCCTTTTATTTCACAACATTTAGGATAGCGCATGCGCTTTAAAAGCGATACCAGGTTACACTGCTTTACGCAGGATTTAATGGAAGGTTATTCCCATAATTTAGTCTAGTCACCTAAGTCTAGACTTGTTACAAAGCTACATTCAAAACTTATTGTAGCGTTAAACAATTTTTTAACATCGAAGAGTTATATTTTTTTAACATGTTGTTGTTGTTTCTAATGCCACTCGGTAACCGAGCCCGGAGTAGAGGACTACCCGATTTAAGGCGAAGCGGGCAGCTTCCGTTTTTATTGAGCGCCACAAGGCAGGAAGTCCGATTTGGCACGTCAGCATGACGCATCCGTTTTACAGGAAGGTCCCTTTCACACATCCGTTCTCACTCACATATCGGAATTTTGATCCAGATCAAAGGCCGATAACCCTCTGATCTGGCACCCCCAGAGGTATTAATTTGGTATGGGAACATGGAGGACTTTGGGACCACGACATATTTAACGTGCCCCAGCCACCATTAGTCAACACGGCGGTCTTTAGCCGAGTGACCCATCAGAATTGCGAGCGCCGCCGAGGACTGAACCCACAACCCTTCCGATGCGAGCACGACTCTTCACACCACTGAGCTACCGCGGCTCAAACTCTCTTTTTAGCATCGTAGAGTTATATTGATGCTGTAAAGTACACGATGCAAGTATGTTAATAACATTATACTCGTTTCTATATAATGACCTATTTTCAATAGTAGTTATCGAGAAATAATACGATATTTTCTTTACTTATCTATAGGGAAACGGACTAATATGAGAAGAATGCAAGCTGAACAAGAACACCTATAATTTACCATTTGTTATTTTACTGGCCCGATGTACTAAATCAGTTTTCATATTGTAATAAGTTACTTTTTTAAGAGGTTTATATCGTTGGCATATGACTGGTTTTATGCTTAAATAACACCTTACATTAGGAAATGTGCATATGAAAAAAATACTATCGGATAAAAAAAAATTATGTATGTAAGAATACATATAATTCCCTGCCACAATATAGTATTATAATGTAAATGCATATTATTTCTAATACTGTATTTTTGTTTAAGATTCATAACATGACAAGTTAAACATTAATAAGAAACTGGCTTCAATGAACCAATAAAAACTAATTTGAAATTAGAAACTTATTTGAAATCTAAAACTTATTTGAAATTAGATACCTTACTTATGTATAATTGAATTAAGAGTAAATACGAGTTACATGTGTTTCAGTTGAAGTAGTTCAGCAAACGCCCCTGGCTTCAAAGACTTCAAAGAGTTTTTCTTCAAGTTTCTGTTTAAAAATGTTTTGAAAAACGTCATTAAAAGTACATAATAATCGAACTTAATGTCAATTTAGATAATTCAAAAATCTAAAATTGGTTATTTAAGTTTCAAAAAATGTAATAAATTATAAATCTAAAAAATACTAAGCAAATAAAATAAATTTGTTATGTAAAAAATTAGTTAAAATGGAACTTCCTTTAAATTTTTTGGTAAAGTTTTTCTATCTTTGGAGAAAATATATTTTTAATAAAATTTAGAATTAAAATATCATTTAACAATACTCTAAACTTAATTCGATCGCTGCTGTATTTACTCATATCAAATCAGCAGTGTATTATAATATTTGTTTTTATTGAAAGTAACACCAAAAAATATGGCTAGGTGATACCAAATAAAGTAAAATGCTTGTGAAATAATAAGAAAATACAAAAGCACATTGCTATAAAATAATTTATAAGATAATACTTTTCAAATTCAACAAATCGAAACTTACAATGATTCTAATTTTGAGAGAAATGAAAACGCTTTCTCGTCTACACTCCGAATATTATTGCTGTGTAAATCCCTGAAAGTAAATAATTTAAATAAAATAGTATCTAAAGAACAAAACATAACATTATTTATCAACTTAAAGCTAGTAAACAGCTTGAATTTAAAGAAACCGCTAAGTTATCATTGTTACCATTCTTAAAGGGTGTTTTTTTTTAAATGGCTAAAATTATGAGCTTATAATCGTTTTTTCCGTATTTATACACCGGTAGCTGCTGGAATCAAGACTATTCTTACTCCTTTCTCAAGTAAATACGATATTCAGTGTTGTTAAACACTTTTATGTTCAATTTAGAAGTTACATCAATTTTCCCTCAAAAATATAAAATCCGATAATCCGGTATTACGGGAGCTTTTGTTCATTCACAAACTTCTACTGCGACGTTTTAAATAAACCAAGACAAACAATTCACAATACAGGTTTTAAACTCTGAATTTTTTGCAAACTACTTTTATTGATTCATATTGTTAGTATGAATTCAATACTGTCTAGATTTTATCCACAGTATTGCTTACCAATGTCTACGCGCAATAATTTTGTATTGATGAATAATGTCCCTCAAAATACTTAAATGAAATTTTCGTGATAGAAGTGTTTCAGATTATTTATACATTTTTATAAGCTTGCCAGCTGTTAGTAAAACGTGAGATTAACAAATTGCGTAATTTTTATATTAAAAATATTGCATTTTTAAAAATATTATTTTTAAAATTTTATTTTTAAAATATTGAATTTTTTAAAAATACTTTTATTTAATAGAAGATTTGATACAAGGAGTGTATCATTTTTTTGTACAAAAGCAGCTGTTCTACACACTTTTTATGCATAATTACAATATTACAATAAACATAAGCAGTAAATTTACTTACAGCTTTAAAAGAGATGATAAATTACTGAACGAACCAGACCGCAAAGCATGGAGACGATTTTTTGATAATGCCCTAAAAACCCACAAAACAAAATCTTGATATGCTTAGCAATAGTTTCAGAATGAATTTAAAATTTTGTATACTGCGAATATACTTAAAAAATTTAACTTTAAAAAAGTACCTTAGTTCATATTTAATAAATGTCAATAGTTCATTTTAGGAACTTAAATTGTGTGTGGTCATTAATGCATCTTCCATTTTTGAAATTATTTTAAAAAGCATTAAGTATTTCTCTAAAAATAAGTCTTACATATCACTGAAATACTATTTCTTCATTTAATAGATTTATATGATTTCCTTACGAGGACGCGATACTCAAAAAAAATAAAAATCCATGCAAATTAAACCGTTTTTTAGAAAGAACTAACCTGGCGGATAAGGTTTAATGCAATTTGACTAGTGAACTAACCTTCAGTAAACATATCCAAAAAATAATAAATCTTGGAACAAAAGTTTTTTTTAGGAATATCTATAGTTCAACTATTTTCAAAATGCATTTGCAAAATGTTCCCACACCACCTTTTTATAAAACTTGGTATATATATTGAGCTACCATTTAAACAATAACATTTATGTATCTTCAGGTATAAAAAATGGTAAAAAAATTCAAATATATAAAATTTTCAACTTTCTGATTTTAAAAACAAATTGCACGAGACCTTATCTCACACCAATTTCTTTTATTCATGTCTCAACAAGGGTTAAAAATTTTGGAGCTCCACACTTAGTTACCTAAAAGTCGTAAGGACTTAATCCTTACACAAACTAAAAAATGAAACTGAGAAAAATCAACATACTACATATTTCCAAAACCATTCTACCAAACCACTATAACATTTTTTCGTAAAACTCCATCATTATAAAGATTTTTTTTTCAGTATCCTTACACTGTTAAAAAAAAATCCTTGAATTAACGGAAAAACTACTGGCAGCAAGTTGCCGGGATTTTTACGTTAATTTCAGGATCATCCGTTTTGGAATTTTTCCGTTATTTTCAGGAACTTCCATTTCGGAATTTTTCCGTTAATTTCAGGATCTTCCATTTTGGAATTTTCAAGTTAAATTCAGGATTTTCCATTTTGGAATTTTTCCGTTATTTTCAGGATCTTCCATTTCGGAATTTCTCCGTTAATTTCAGGATCTTTCATTTCGGAATTTCTCCGTTAATTTCAGGATTTTCCATTTAGCTGTTTCCTGTTAATTTCATGAATTTCTAATTGGCATTTCTCTCTTAAATTCAGAAAACTTAGATCGTATTTTCTAGTTAGTTCAAAGACATTTTTGCTTTTTTTCTTATCAATTTTGTTTCTATATACTATTTAAAAATCAATCATTCTAAATATATCCATTTATATATGGTGTTATAAATATAAGCATAGGGAAATTTAAACATGCATCCTGTTTGTTATTTAAAATGTAAGCATATAATGTCCTCATACTTTAACCTTAAATCTATTAGAAACTAATACATTCTAATCATTTGATAATTTGTAACCATATTTGGTATATCATCTGAATAAAAAGGACATTGTTCACATTTTTGAAATTTATAAATTACCACTCTTCATATATTTAAAACAATTTTAATAGGGCAGAAAATTTTTAAGAATTTTTCTAATTTTGATAATTTTTCTGTCATATTTTTTACAATATATATATTTAGTATTGTTCTGTGGCTAAATGGTATTGTATTTTACAGTTAGCATATCCAGGGAAAAATCATGGGTAGGGGATAATGATTCGGGTGTTTTAGTGGTTGAACACTCCTTAACAGAGAGACTCTTTAAGACAGTAACCTATGTAGTCAAAAACAATAAATTTTTAAGTGTCTGCATTTGTGCAATTCATACATGAATTAGTATAGTCGCCGATAGTAAAAAAACAAATTTTTAGTGTATGGGGGCGAGAGTTATTATCCCCCCATCCTGGATACACCACTGATACAATTCAACAATATGTGAATAACAAAAATATACAGAATATAAATCATGTTTTATTTTTCTTTCACAATTATAAATGACTTATGCTCTTTCAAAACCTCAACTAATGTAAAAATTTGTGCAGGAACTACAGATTAAGTTTTCTTCTTTTTCTGAATTTTCGACCCTCTTTGGAGATTTCTGATAAACAAGCACCTAAAAAAAATAATATATTAATATATACAAATCCAATTTTGAATAAATAGATCTAATGTGAGGAAGCAAGTGGTAATCAGGCGTTAACCACACAAACTCTTCTTAAGCCCTTCTAAAATTAAACAATTTGTCAATTTTAGTCTTTTTTTCGAGCAAGTCTTCCATAGTATCTGCACTGAAAAATTTATTATCGGAGTAAAAAACGCTTTTTCTCTATTGCTGTAGTTGTAGACGGTGAGCCGAAAATTGAGATATCACTTAGCAGCTATATCTAAATAAAGACTAAAATAGCGTTCTGCGGACACTTGCAATTCCTAAATTTTGAACTCGTTAGAAATTTGCATTTAATTGGAAATTGTGTTTTTCTTACTCAGATTTTTCAAAACAAAGAGCATTGACAATAGTGTATGTAACACCTGAATCGAATCAAAGCATGTGATCTGCATACATCCGTAATCACTAATTGATTCATTGAATTCAACAAAAGAGTATTATTTATTAAAGAGAAAGTTTACGTTATGTATACTTGCATAGTTTCTAAAATAAACCATGCTGTGCTGATAGCGATAGCGTAACCGTTCTTTTCAATCGAGGTTAGGTTAGGTTTTGAATTATCGTCGCACTAGAGCTACACGAGGGCAATTGCCTTTCAATCGAATTTGAATGTAATAATTTCAAATCATTTCACTATTTTTTTTTTTTAATAATGTGCACTTGTTTACTGGTGAACATTGTTTACTTCATACATTTGACAGCTTTTTCAAACTTTTAAATTAAATTTACTTAGTTAAGCGTGTTGGTAAACAAACGGAATTATTAATTTCAGGAATCATCCCACGGTCAATTATAGGAATAAAGAGATTACAGAAACAAATAAGAAAGAGACAAGAACTGGATTCTATATATCGAAAAGAAAGATAGAAAATATAATCTTCAAATAAAATCTTATTTTATAAAAGAAATTAACATACCTGTATATATATCTTTCTTGCTTCAGGTGTGGTAAAAACAAACAAACAAAAAATATGGTGGCTGAGTCGGTCGGCGGATGTGTCGAGGCTAAAAGCTGTTGGGTGCGAGGTTATATGGAAAAACTACGTTAATACGGATCTTAAGTGAAATTCTGCACGCAAAAATACGGTGTTTTTCCGTTTTCGCTTGTCAAGCGTTTAAGGAAAACGGAAACAAGCTGTTTATTTCAGACAAACCGTCTGTTTGTTGAAGAAACGCAATCCTTCCGTAAATTCCCGAAAATATTCACAGAAATATGCACGTAAAATTCAGGTTTTTTTTAACAGTGTAGCTTGTAGAATTCGAGAATGTTTAGCTATTTTCTGCCAGCCTAAACTTTGAGTACCGCGTCCTCTTAAAAATACTATAATACAAAAGTAAAAATATAATACAAATTATAATACAAAAGTTCGATTCCAATATAAACATTTTCCACTAATTTTAGAGACTATGCATGGTTATCATAGATGAAATGAAAACTAATGCTTCAGTTACATTCACGATTTAAATAATAGCGCATTATACAAATATACTATAAGTATTTTTTATATACATACAGACTTTTGAGATTTATAAGACCAGTAAAAGATTTCTCATCTACTGTGGTTAATTCGTTACGGGAAAGAGATCTAGAAAAAAAATTAAATACGAATTGTTAAAACAAAATGATAAATTTAAGCATAAATATGTCAAAAGTATGTATTTAAAAGAATATTTCTTCGAATAGTTAGACTTAAAAGTTATTACTTAGAAAAAGTTATATTTCTTTTCAAAGTAATTTTCTTTGAACGACAAAGAAAATTTCTTAGTTACGAACATAATTTCTTAAACTTATTAACGGCTTTGATAAAACACCGACAAAGGAATAGTAAAAAAATATTTTGCTATGCCTTTTTTTCAACTTAAAACACAAAAAAGTGTTTAATTATGCGAATAAAAATACAAAATACACTTTTTTATATTCTTTTCCTAAGAATTTTGTTTTTCAAAGTTACTTCAAGAGTTTTTATTTATCAACTCCACACTCTTTGTTTAAAAGTTTGTTTTTGAATTGATAGTAAACAGAATTTTAATTAAAAGTAGCATACTCACAAAACTTCCAGTTTAGACAAGTTCCGAAAGATGTATGGTGGAAGAGATTCTAAATGATTCCCCTCTAGCCACCTAAAATGATAAAGAGTAAAGCTCCAACCTTTTACTCTTAGAATGAATTCTACTAATTAAAACTTCATGAATATAATTTTTTTTTCTAGTTTATTATATATTAAAAGTTTGAGCACTCACAGTATTTGAAGCTTTAATAAGTCATCGAAAACTCCAAGGGGCAAATTGTGCAAGCCGCAGTCACGTAAATCCCTAAAGGAATATTAAGTTAATATTTTAGAAGATAATGCCAATTAATGTTCGTATTAGTCTAATAAAGTATTTTTCTATGTCTTACTTTGTATGGAAGTTTCCTTTTACATAGTTTGGTAGAATAATTACTAAAAACAGACTACTTAAAGTGATTTACATACAGAATAAGGCTTAAAAGGGTGTATTACCCCTACTGCGTTATTGAAAACATATTTATTTATCAAAAAATCTTAAGAAAATCTTATCTATTCATGAGTATAATCATTAAAAGTGCATTAATTAGCAGTCGCGAGTCTATAGGAGAGAGGGTTGGAGCTCCTCCCTATGGTTATGAGTTCAATTATCTTATATATTTATATGTTACCGTTAAAACCAGAAATCAGCTAGAACTAGAATTAACTAGTGAAAACTAGTTTTAACTAATGTCATTAGTTAAAACTAGTTTCCACTGGCTAAAACCAGTTACTACCAATACTTCTAATTTTTAAGAAATCAATTGGTTTAACCTATATTTAATTATAACACACTTCGATAATTAGATAATAATATTATTAACTTATTAGATAAAACAAGAATTAAGGGAAAGTAGCACGATTTAGGATAATAGGTTTGGATTGTTTAAGTTAATTATTTTGCCGAAATGAAATTAAAGTGTTTCGATTTTGGAAGACACTCCATTAAGAACCGTACATCAAATTTTTTAAGGACTCCATTGTCGTAATAAGTTTATAAAATCAACGCTCATAATAAATAAAAAGTCAAGCATTCACAGTTAATTCTAGTTTTATCTAAAACATGTTAGATAATTCTAGTTTCGGCTTATTACTTCTAGTTTTATCCAAAGCAATTGTTCAAAACCAGTATTAACTATTGAGATCTAGTTTTAGAGAGAGGAAATTAGTTTTCACCGATGGCTTCAGTTAAAACTAGTTCTCACGTGAGACGTTCTAGTTTTAGATAATTCCGGGTTATAACGGTAAAATATATACCAAGAAATTTACATTTGATCACAATAATATATTTAAATTTCTAAAACAGGAATGAAGTTTATAATACTTGTTTAAAGTAAGCAATATTTTTCAATAGTATTTTCAGAAAATTTTAAATTTTGATAATTAAAAATATCTGCCAAACTCAATTCAAAAGATTCGTGAAGTGAATAGAATATTTATACTATGGAATATTAACGTTTTCATTCTATACATATAAAAACTGCAAAATTCTTTTTATAAAAATATTTTTTAAACAATTGGAATCTTTTATTGTTATTTTACTGTAATGTTATCTTAAAATCTCATCAATTGATCTTAGATCAATTTTTAAAAGAAAAAAAACATTTCTTTAAATGTTTAAATAGAAATTTTAACTTCGTGCACTTAAATTGCAGAATAATATTTTCCAACTGCATTGGAAAACTGAAAAACCAAACCAAACAGCTTAACTATATAGCTATGAGGAAAAAAAGTTCAAACTAGCAAGAAAAAAATATATCCCCGTTAAAAACAGATTTAATATCTTACTATTTTTCCGATTTTTCTTCCTAAGATACTTATTACATTTTTTTGATCACCTAAACTAGTAACAGAATATGCTTCAGTTACTTTCTGAGATCTCTCATGTCGTTTCAAAATTTTAAATTTAATGAAATTTCAAAACTAACTGGTTACAGATGTTTTAAAGTTTTTCGAAGCTCTCCTATTTTGTAAAGAAAACATTATTAATATTCGTCATTTTAACCTCTTTTTTAGAGATTAACATATCCGTCGACCTTCGTAGAATTTACTACTCAACTTCAGTTTACATTTTTCCTTAATACTAACTTTTTTGATCTCAAATTAGAATGTTCAAGATTTCCAAAAATAGTGATACCAAAGCAGCTATTTTATTAATTGTATTTTAAAATGACGAACTAAGAGGGTCTGGTATATTTTGAAAGTCTTTCAGTGGTTGTCTTTTCTTCAGCGGTTAAATTATAAGACATTTTGAAATAAAAAGAAACTATTCCAGCTTTCCTTAATTAGGGCAATCAACAGACAAACGGAAATTGCCTTTTATGTATATATTTAAAGGATTTTCTTGTTGCCAATAATTTTTTTATAGATATAGATATCAAATAATTCTCAATGAAATAGTGTAATTAATCTAATCGAGTTCTCTGAAGCAATTAATATGGAAATTTTCAACCAAAGAAAATTTAAAATTATGTAATCCATTCTAACTAAGACGATTTATGAGCAATAGTTCATGCATGATAAAAAAAAATTAAGTTTATAAATTCGACTTCTACATAATATTTATAAATAAACTAAAATTGTGTCGGGTATTAACATTAACTTAAATTAATTTAAGGGGACACAGTACCTCAAAAATGGCAAAAATTGCGATTTTTTTTATTTTCTTTGGAATCCTTTTATATAAGTCTAAAAGTTATTCAACTTTTTATGTGGAAAGGTAGAATAAAAATGTAAACGAATGACTACATTAAATGTGTTTTTCCACAAAGTTAAAACAAATTTTAAAGTGGTACCGTGTTCCCTTAATTTCAACTAATTTTTAACAAAATTCATATTATTTTTTTAAAAAAACTTTTTACTGTTTAATTGTCATTTAATTATTTTTTTAGAAAAATACATTAACCTGTATAATATAAAAGAAGAAATCTTTTTTAGAAGTTAATCCAAATAAAAAATTTCATTAATTATACAAGTTTTTATTTATTTTACTTTCAAATATATTTTTCTATAAAAGTAAAATTATGTTTTTTGGTTCAAGAGTATATATGTTTGGATTTTAAAAATAGGCTTGTATAAATACATTAACTTATCTTATAGACAAAAAATTTTCTGAAAATAGTGCAATGTATAGTCATAAATAGGCAAAAATTATAGATGTGTACAAATATTTGTTGGGTACTTTATCATTATTTCTTTAAAAGTATTTGAATAAATTAACATATGCTAGTTTAATCCTATGGTTATCAGAAATTTGTTGAAACCTGGGTACAAGATAATGAACATCAAGTTACTTAAGGCGGGCAATGTCATTAAAATATAATGCACAAGTTCAACAAACTGTTTTCCATATTCTAAGAATTCCCTTTTTAAAAAGAATAATCGCAATCACTTAGGAAATTGAATAATAAATATGCGAAAATAAGTGTGTTGAACTTTAGTCAATCTTTTATAAACATAAAGCAATATAAATGTTATGTTTATTATTAAAATAAAAAGTTATTGAACTTACAATTCTTCCAGATTATACAATCCTAAAAATGCACCGGGTGACAGGACTGACAATGGATTATGAGATAAGACTCTGTAAATGGTAAAAGGAAATAATCAAAAGTTTTGTTTTAAGCTTTTCCTTTTTTCTAACTTAAAAACTTTTTTTCAGTATCAAAATTACCTTACATTGAGCTATGTGTGTGAAACTGTAATTAGAAGAGTCTGGTGCAGTGAGGTACTGAGTTAATATTTAAAAAAACTCAAAACATTTATATGGATAGTGCAATAGTTATTCTTGCTGCTATCATAATTATCTATTAATATATCATAATTATCTATTCTGTCATAATTATCTGCTGTCATAATTATCTTGCTGCTGTCATTGTCATGCTGCTGTCATTATTACACTAAGATTGTGATTTTCATAACTTATTTATGAAGATATCGAAAAAAAAAATTAAAAAAATTAGTTATTAAAAAACTAATAGGCAAAAAACCATAATTCAAAAATCTAATCCAAGTTACCAGAAATAAGTACCTTTGTACCAATAAAAATATACCAATTAAAACAGTTTAATTATATTTACAGTTCAATAAAAAGAAAAGATAAACTTAAATGAAATATTATAATGATTTTTATTTCATTAAGAAATTAGTTTTGTAAATGAAATTATGTCTCAATCAATACTTTGAAAATTTAAATTTAATTTAAGATACGTTTACTGCAAACTCAAATACCTATCAAACGTCAATTTTCTTTTGAACTCAACATTAAGTAGAAAGAATTTCTTTTCTAAAGTTTAAACATTACTTTTTATCTTAATAGATCGATAAAAACAATGACCTATTGATTTTACCATTAAATGACAAGAAGCTTTCAAAATCCTATTAACGCAACCGCAAAGTTTTCCCTCGTAAACTATTTCTTATTATTCTTCACATAGTTTCGCCGTCACTGTCTTTTCTTAAGGAACATATAATGACGTTGGATTTAAAAACTTGTAACTAAATTTGCTTGTCATATACAGTTTGATATTTTTGTAAAACTTAGGGGTAGAGTAGGGTAGGTCTTGTGCGTTTGATCAGAGACCCAAACCTTAGTCAAGTAATACAGACACGGAAAGAATTTTTCTGATGTCGCAGTGACACTCAGAGCGCAGGCGGGAATCGAACCCGCACCCGTTACAGAGCGCAAACTGCTTGCGTAATGGTTCAAACCACTCGACCATCCGGGCCCCAAAGCGTAGGAGTATGAGACACACAAGAAATTTCAAAAACAAAATTAATTTTTAAAAGTTAGCTTTTTTATTTAAATTATTATACTATTTTTTTAAGTTTAATTTATTCAAAATTATGTTTTATTTTTAGGTTTATACTACTTTAGTGCGAAGTATAATGTTTTAGCATAATACATGTAATTATTTTAATTGGCCAAACCTATTGATTTTTTTGTTGAAAGCTTGTGCTTTATCATGAAAAAATTTACATAATAAATCATGATTTGCTTTTGTAAATTATTTTTTGTAATATTATATGTGAGTTTTTTGCTTGTCTTTTCAGCTATCAAATACACTCTTAAAGCGAACGAGCGATTTTAACTCAGTCTGAGTAAATATTCGCTCTTTTCCAGTGTCGCACTTCTGGAATGTATTTCATTATTTTGTTTTAAGAGTGTACATGTGACGACCTTTAATAAAAACTTTTTAACTATTTATTAAGATATAAATTAATCATCATATTTGCTTTTCAAAGAATATATTTGGATGGGATATAAAAAAACTTTTCTTGTACCTTCATAAAAACAGGGGGGGGGGGGGGGGAGTTGTCCCTGTTGTTTTTATGAAAACAAAAAATACAATATTTAATAATTTTTCAAGGGAATCCTATCTATCCTATATAATGTCAATCGTATCAACTTACTTTACTCAAGTTTAAGCCAGTTACATCTTTGTCAAACCTAATAAACGAAGTTTTTATGACGCTTCTCAAGTGAGAAACTTATCTAATCCTTTACGGTAATATTTGCATTCTTAAGCAAACTTTATTAGGACTTCAATCGTAAAACCTTGAGTGAGCTACTTTATTAAAATCTGGGACATAGTGCCAGTATCAACTAAAGATTTATTAAATCAACAAGATAAAGTAAATGATAGATTTTTTTTATTATCTAGATGCTTGGCAGTTTTCGTAGCGCCCAAATTACTTTTTCATTAAAACTCTTGCATCAAGGGCATTTTCCCTTTAAAGAATACAGTCGTATAAACCCGTCACATCACTGTCAGGGTTTTCAGCAACACGGTTTTTAAAAAAATTATTAATTTTATAATTTTACTAAATTGTTTTATTTGAAGTATGGAGTAGTCGGTTTAAAATATCTCTTATAGAAATATAGTATTATTAAACGTACAAAATTACATTTTTAATTAAAAATTTAAATTTTAATTTCATGCAGGCGAAACGAGTTTATGCTTCATCCAATTCTATGTAACTCAGAGGGTTAAATAGCGCAGTAAAAAGTATTATTATATTACAAAAAAATATATAGCAACAAATTTGTCAGAAAATATCCCTAATGCTAATAATAAAATAGTTTTAATTTTCCAGTAGCAGACCAATACAAAAAATATTCGTGCCTATTTTCTGCTGCTCAGGGTACTTTAAAAATAAAAGATGAACCCATGACTCGTATGCAAACCTTCGTAGACAGCGTAGGAATCAGGTTCATTGACCACTAAACCATCGTCGCCACGAATGATATTGGTATATTTAATTTTTTTTCGTGTTAAAAATAGAAAAAATCTATAATCTCAACAGTGCAATTTGAAATTTTTTTTACAGACTTTATCTTTAAAGGGAAAATATGTCAATTGACAAATTGATAAGTATTTTGCAGTCAACTGCAGTAGTAATAGAAATTTTCTGTACGAAAATAACACAAATATTCTCTTTCTAGAAATTTTTTCTTACAGTGTTTTGCACTTTAGTATGAAAATTAATTAACTAAAATTATTCAAATAAGATGGTATGCTTATCAAATCTTTTAGGAAATCAAAGGATTTTTTTTACTTCCTAGCAATGATTTTTTCATATGGAGAAAATAGAGAAATCAAACTAATGAAATTTATGCAACACCTTTAAGTAACTACAACCTGTAAGTACTTCATTAGGGGGAAAACTATTATCAATTGTTACAGTAACGGCACAACTGCTCTTTTGTAATCAAGATACATGTCTAAACATCAATTAGTTTCAGGGCAACTTCTTGCTGAAAATTTTATTCCTTTGCAGTATAATTGTACTTGGTGATGAAAAAAATTTGATTCTTTCTTTGATAAATACATTATTTTCTATCTTATGCTTCTGTATATTTTACAAGATTTGTTTGCTTTTTTATATTATAATTATAAAAGACGAAAATCCATGATAATTTTTTTTATTTCATTAAAAAACTTATCTTTAAAAAATTAAAAGAAGCCTAAAAATATTGTAATAGTTTCTTGGAGTTGTAAGTGACATTTGTAAAAAATGAGTTTTTATTCAACAATATTGATAAAAAAATCATTCATTTAAAAAATTAATACTTAAATTACTTTTTTAAAAGTTGCTTACTTGGTAGAAGTACACACTCTCAGAGATCGATTAAAAAAAATTAACAAACCTTCCATTGTATTTACGAAACGGATTTTTAAATAAGTTTTGAGTAAACGTTTTTCTAAAATTTTCTATAAAATATTTTTTGACTTGCAATAAATATTTGAAGATATGAACCTCATCAAATCTAACAAAGTATGTTGTGATATGTTTAATTAAATGTATTACATATTTTTCTTATATTTGAGTAATTTTATTGAAGATTGACTGATAAAGTGCTTTGTTTTCATGCTTCATGCTTTCATGCGTCTTATTTTGTGTAACACCAACCCAAAAAAGTGTTTTAGTTTATTGTACCAACTGCATAATTTCAACTGCCATATCTTGAAACCTACCAATAACTTATATAACATCATCATATCCAATGCCCAGCTTATGACTGGAAAACTGCTGTACACATTGTTCAACACAAAATAAACTATTTGCTAAAAAATCTTGATTAAGACGGTAAAACAAAAACTCTCGTAATGTGAACTTTCTGAAAACAAGCAATCAAGGTAGGAAAAAAATCTTATATATTTTAAAGTGTTTTTTTGGGGGGGAGGGGGGGGGGAGATGAAAAATTAAATATTTTGAAACAAATATATGTTTTATAAATATTGAATTGAAACTCAATGATTGATATTATTAAAAATAAAACTTTTATTTCGGTTACTGTTTTTTTTTTTGCCCAATTATAAGTTTGTTGAAATTCTTATTTCGAATACTTTTGGGTAAAATAAATAAGTGTTAGTTACAGTTTTGTCCAATTAATGGAAAGATATGTCAAGTGAATTAATTTAAGCGTGGGATTAACCTGTATTGTGGAGGTATTTCGTCAACAAAGGATTTGAAAGACCATTTTTGTCATACTCATTTTATGGTTCGTAGTTTGGTAAGAAAATATTTCATGTAATGAATAAATTCCTAATTAAATGCAAATGAGAGCTCATGTTAGGATATTCCTTTATTAAAATACTAAGTCCCTTACTTTAGTATAAAAAAGGCCTATGTTTATGTTATAACGTTGAACATCAATACTTTTTTACTAAATGCATAATTTTAAATTGTTTACAAGTTCATAATGTAAAATACCTGGTCCTTGACTATTAAAACAGAATAAATGCCAAATTCAACTTATTTAGTGTCAAGAGACATTTTTTGCAATTTAAGTTGTTCATATTTATTTAATTTGTAATTTTCTCGAGATCAGATTAAGGATTTATAGTCATAAGGAGTAACTTACAGTAATTTTAAATTTGTGTTGCTCCAAAAAGTTCCATTTGAAATGAAAGATATCCGGTTATTGGTTAGATACCTAAAACAAACATTAAAAAGCAAATTGTTAACATTATATAAACGCCGCATACACCATAGTTTTAATTGAAATTCCATCTACGAATAATGCATGGTACTAATAAGTAAAAATATATTGATTATAGAACAATTAATTTTAAGTGTAGAGATAGTTTTAAAATATAAAATATATCGGAATTAAAATAATGAAAATATTTGAATCATCGCAATAGCAGAAAATTATAACTTGCGATCACCTCTGAATCTTGAATTGATATTGTAATGTGCGAATCATGGATTTTAGATATCTAAGTAATGTCAATCGATATTTTTTTCTGCTATGGTATTTAACACTTTGAATATATATTTAGAATTTCACTTGTTGCGTTTGAAATATATGTTTGTAAGTGGGCTCACTAAACATTGTCTGTAAACAAACCTATCAGGTAGAGCGTTTAACATTTTTTATCTAGCCCAAAGAATGTATTATGGATTTTAATAAATACGACCAAATACGCTTAAAAGTCAATTTCTATGTATTAAATAATTAAAACAATACAACAACATTTTATGTTTGACAACATTTTATTATTTCAACAACACATATGTTGTTTGAAATAATAGCTGTTCAGCAATTTTTAAAATTTGAAAATATTTCCATAATTTTAGCTAGTTTTTTTTAAAGGTTTTTAAAAACATATAAGAATGATCCAATTAAAATCCATTCTACTTTGCAGTGAAAGGAATGAAACATATGTTTTCGTTTACTTACTTTAAATTAAAGGTATTAGTATAATAGCAGGTAAAAAAAGAAACACTATAATATGACATAATACCAGATTTTTACAATGGATTTAGAATAAGAAATAGCTACAATTTCGATTAATTGAAATTTCTCTCTCATTAAAACGAAAAGCATTCAAACTTTTCAAAGCAATAGTCATAGCGTAATGAAGGGTTTTTAATTCAAGGTTTTTGTTTAGTTAAAGGAATAATCGAATAAATTGCGGCTTTCTTTATTAAATAGGTTCTAGGTATTCTAGTATTGAAATCACCTTATTTAAAGCTTGAATCGAAAATAATAAGTAATAACAATCTTGAAATGGTTATAAGATTCAAGTATTTAAATCAATTGACAATGGCATTCAGAGGAATATCAATCGCGGATATGTCTATTTATGGGTCTATCAACAACTGAGTTATTCAAAAGTCTACTGAAACATGAAAATAACTTAAAAGAGCTTATAAAGTTAGTTCAACTTGAGCACTCAATTTTTGTTTTTACTTTAAATAACCTTTACGCTCGCTTACCAAATAAGGCAGTAACTATCATGAAATTCTCACTTTAATAGTTACCTTTAGTTTTCGATTTCACAAATGCGAAAATAAATATGTATATATATTAATTTCGTTTTTGGGTGTTTTTTTTTGTAATAAGGTTAAATTTTCTTTGTTTTAATGTCTATTTTTTAGTGCAGCTGAATACCTCTCTGATTGACCATATAGTCTTCTAATGAGAAAAAGTATGTGCTGTTTACATAGTTCGTAAACTCCAATAGATCATCCAAGAGTTAAATATGAAACAACAGCAATTCTTAACACAAAACAATCATTATTATTTTAACCATGGGTTCTTTCTAGAAAATTACGATATTCATCCAATAAAAACTTACAGTTTTTTTAGGTACATAAGATTTCCCAAAGCTTCCGTCTCCAGTAATAATACTTCAGAAGACGTTAGAATTCTAAAAAAAAATGTATATATAAAACGTTTTTTACTTGTGCATTGTAATGCAATTTTAATTAGTTTTCGTTTAATATATTATTAGCAGCGCAAGGATTAAACATTTGTAGATATTTTTTTTAACAAACTTAAACGTGAAAAATATTTAATATTAATTATTTTACTTTAATCAAAATCAGGAGGGTTTTTTTTAAATAAAACTTAAGTCTTTGTCGGATTTGCGTTAAAAAGTAAGTTGAAGAAAAAGAACTAAAATCTTAACTAGTTTGTACTTACAATATAGATATTTTAAAAAAGAATGAATATTTTTAATAAAGTAACTAAATGTTTAATTCTATAAATTCTGCACAGTGTTTTTTGTTATGAAAAAATAATTTAAAAAAATTGTTAGTTGGCAATTTCATATCGAATTACCTGTTAATTTACCTTATCATTATTTTTATGACCATATATAGCTCACTGTTTTGAAGTTTTCATGGATAGTTAAATTCTTTTACAATTTATAATTTTTCAGATAATTAACCAAACTTTAACATTTAAAAAATTAACTTTTGTTTTTACTAAAAAAAATACTAATAAAATCTGCTTACAGTGTATCCAAATGTCGAAGTTCAGGGAATTCGGATTTGCTAATTATGTTTAACTTGTTACCGGAGAGATCACTAGAATCAAACGAAAAACATTAAAACATATTTTGTGTGAAAAGCAATAATAAATTTGTCAAATGTTTATTTAATAAAATATTATGGGGTAAATTAGAACAGATAAAAATATCCCGGTAAAATCCTAGTCTCAGAGCCGTCGACAAGTTACAAAATTTAGCGAGTTTTAAAAGAGCAATAAATAGCTTTTCTTCTAACAACCACGTACAGTATTAAAAAAAAGGATGCTAAACTCTTATGATCGAATGTTGCAGGCATAAAGAAGCTGATCTAGAACAGTTTTAGGGTTACCGAAAATAATCACAAGCAAAGACAGCTTTTCGAAAAACACATGATTTTTTGAGAAGTCGCCAAGGTCAAAAGGTCACCCAACCAGTGACTACGATTAAGCCAATATAACTAATTTTTTTAACTAATTATATAGTACATAGAAAAGAATTATGTAAACTGGAACATTCAAAACAAAATAATCCTGGTAAAGCAGAAAATATCTTTTTTATTTTTAAAAAATAAGTTATATTCAAGCAAAAGTAAAATTTTGTATGTCATTTTCTGTTTTGCGAATTACTTATGCCTTTGCTACAAAAATATAATAAACTTAGTAGCTGTGTTCATCTACCTTATTTTACCTTTGAGAAGCTTCAAGTTCACACTGACCATTGTTTTTGACACAAGAAAGCTAACATTTATGATACTTTAATACATATTTACATAAATAATGATGCATATTTCACCACAAATTATGTATCATTAATATTTTTGTTAATAAATATTTTTCACTCTACTTGAATTCTAATATTATTTTAATTTCTTCTACTCACAGTTCTTGCAGGTTTTGTGGTAGCAAGACTGGAATTTTGCGCAAATCCCTGTGATTGCAAAATAAACTTCGTTTGGAACAGTGACACTCGTTTGGGGATATCCTCAATTCTGAAATAGGATATTAAAATTTCAAATTGACATTTTTTTTCCAACAAAAGTTTCACAACTATTTGAATGATATTTTAAGTTTTTAGCACAGTTAATTTTAATTTTAAAAACTTAAATTTCAAGAAAAATTTCGATTATTGAAATTAAAGTTTTTTATTGAATAAAATGTTTTCATTTCCGGAAATTTGCTTATAAAAAGTCTGTAGGCAGATGTTCTAACTCCAGTAATGTCTTTCTCTGAATTTTTTATCAACTCCAATTACTTAGCTTAAACTTTATTTAATTCTTTTTTAAGAAAAGCCTTAGGTAATTTCTTAACATTTTATAGCATTACAAAAGCGTATATTATGACACTCTACTTATCACTGACTTAGTTTTTAAGTAACAATTATGTAATTTTTGTATTTAATTTTTAAAGAGAAGATTACGAAATATGCAAGAGAAAGATTATAAGAGAAAGAAAGAGGATTTATATTTATAAAAAAAGATTAAGAAATATGCATTTTAGCCTTTCTGTCTCAACATTTAAAAAAAAAAAGCGAATCATATAGTAATTCATATAAATTCTAACAATAACATACCCTAACTATAAATATATTTCTACAAGTACAACCAACCAGAACATATCTTTATTATTTTTAATATAACTTTTTCATGCATTTCTTAACTCAGTAGAATAGAAGAAACCTAAAAATGTGCTTTTGAAATATTTCTAGAAAATACATAAAAATGCTCACCACATCTTGACATATTTTGTTCTCTATCAGCATCAGGTCTTTTTTTGAACATCTGGTCATAGTAGTTCTTCCGACTATTATCCTCTGAAAAGTACGAAAAAGAGTCTATAGTCGAAACATAGTAGCAATTTTTTAAAGGATACTGGATATCAAAAGCGATATTTATTTAGTTTTATACTAGTTTAGTTTTCATTCGTGTCATCTTTCTCTAGCAATTAATATTCTTTTATTTGCACCCTTTAAAGTGACAAGAAAAAATAATCAGATAGAAAACAAAATATTCTGAAAAGATTATTTGTCAGATAGAAATAGAAAAGAGAACATTAACTTTTAAAGATTAAAAATGTACATTTGTTCGGAAAAATATTAAATTTGACATTTTGAACTAAAATATAACATAGATATGAAAGTTGAAAAAACTTGTAGAAACCATTTATTATTATTATTATTATTTAAAAGTGGATGTATCAGGTTTAAAAATGAAATTTCATTTTTTTTTTGCCATTTATCAACGCAAAATGACTTTCTATTTTAATTGGCAAATTACACTTATAATTTTATTGCTAATAATTACCAAATTATCAAGATGTGATTTTTTTTTAGCAGTTTATTTCCAAAGGATTAATTTCAATAAATTAGATAAAACAGACCCTGAGTTATTTTCATTTTTTTTTTTAAATTTATTATTTAGTTTAAACAGTAGCTTCTTCAAAAACAAAATTAATCATATCGGTAATTTGAATAATGAAATAAATCCACAAATGCGATTTTTGGTAAGTCGAAAAAACTCTCTAAATCCATTGTTTTCGAATATTTTGTTTTTTTAATGCCATACTTTAGCTGTAAATCAGAACTTAGTTACTTTAGATTATTTACTTTGACTTTTTTTGACGAAAAAATGAAATTGAATGCCATGGAGTTATTTTCCGATTCAAAGTAACAATATTCTGCTGCTTAAAAACACAAATATTCGATTTTAAAACAAGAAAATGTTTAATATTTTTAAAACAGTTGGTAATTAAAATGTCAAATAACACGTTGTGACATAATATCATTTTGATACATAAATTTGACGTTTTTGCACAGAATTGTGAAATAATTTGAATTTGAAGGAAATAATTGCAAGTTATACTACTACGTTATAAAACTTACTTCCAATTGTAATATGATTTATTAAGTCAGAACATTGTAAGTATTAATGATGTTCTGATCAATGCTGTTTCATAATATTTCAAATAAAAAAAGCATTAAATCGAGTCGTTAATAATAATCCGAGAACAATAATTTTTCCCTTCACTGCATTTGTACTTGTTACCATTGTTACGGCCGGCCGTTGTAGCATGTTTTTATTCGTAAATTAAATGCATGGAGTTATTTGCTTATTCGTAGTTTACAAAAGTTTGCATCTAAATCTTGTTGTATAACATAAGAGCTTCATATAGAATACGATGGTGCTACTTTCATAATAACTAGGAATTTATCATTAATTTTATCTTTAATACTATTAATCCTTATAAAATTCATGCATCATACATTTGTAAAACTTAATATTAATTAAGATAATACTTTTTCTTAATATACACTTTTTTATGACCTCAAACCAAACATTATTTCTTTGAAAATGTTTAAAAGCTAAAGATTTTTATGGTTCCCTAAGTTACTTGATAAAATTAATTATTTTTAAAGGCTCATTCAGTGTTTAAAAACCAATTCGAGCTTAGTTTTACCGTAGTAATGGCGCTCCTAGTAGCTCCTCCAAGGGCAGTGTGGTGAAATGTTTCACCATATTTTCGGTTTTTGGTTGGACGCTTTTTTAGATATTAGTATTTAAAACCTGAAAAATAGCTTTGCCTAATACCAAAAAAAGTGAAACATTTCACCAACATAACTGGTAATTCATGAAAACTTTTCTCAAATTTTTGTTTTCAAAATCTGAAAATGATTCAACTTAATACTAAAACTATGGTGAAACGTTTCACCAACACAGATGGTAATTCATTAAAACTTTTCTCAGATTTTTGTCTTCAAATCTGAAAATGGTTCAACTAAATAGTAAAACTATGGTGAAACATTTCACCAACGCAAATGCTAATTCATTAAACAGAAAAAATTCAGAAAACATTCAAAACTAAATACTAAAACTATTGTGAAACATTTCACCAACACAAATGGTAATTCATAAAACCTTTTCTAAGATTTTTGTTTTAAAAATCTGAAAATGGTTCAACAAAATGTTAAAACTATGGTGAAACATTTCATATCAAAGCTAATAGAAGCCATTATTATGGTGAAACCATGCACAAATTTTTAACAGTGTTGTAGTCCTGCAAATTTGAAGGTTCGTTCGTTTAGAAGTTTTAAAAAACGTGCATTTATTGCTACTAGATTCCTTACCACACGACCATTCGTCGGAGTTGTCTGGACAGTCCATTTTGCTGTCGCAGTTCATCCTCTGCTCCACGCAGACATCCGAAGAGTTGCAGGGAAAGTAGCCTGCGGGACACGGGGCAGAAACCAGATGCGAAGGGAGCTGCACACCTCCGATACCTGTGAACATAGTAGAAAAATGGTTGTTGTACTACAAGAAAAATATGTAGGGTTGACTAACCAGTGAATGAACGTTTAAGGAACTGCGTTCGCCAGTGAATAAACACCAGGACACAATGACCAGGACAACCAACCATATGTCAGATAGCTTCCTACCACATGGGTTGAAGTCAGAGTTGCCAATCCATCTAGTGGAATGATTTTCAATTATAATTTTTAATTGTATTTACCAAGTGTTCATTCACTGGGGCCTGTTCACTCACTGGTCAGTCTACCCTACCTGTAATGCTACGAAAAAATACGTTGGTGGATATTTCCGGTAGAAAAGCAATACAGAAAATAATAGTTGGTAACAAATATTTCTTCACTTGATAACAGAGTAAATACAAAATAAAAGGGTGAACCTGTACAAATTATTTATTGCAATATAGGTTAATTCCATGCAAAATTATCCTTTCTGTAGAGTAGGTCACATTTGTAAAAACTGTTATCACTATACAACTTTTAATATTAAGTGAAAAAAATTAATGGAATAATCAATCTAATAAATTAATACAAAACAATGTAACGGCTTTTATTTAATTTGATTTACATTGTTCAAAGTTAAAAAGCTTTTAATTTCTTCTCAAATTGTGACTTATACTACAGTTACGTGGAATAACCCTATATTATATGTATTTTTATCTTAGGACAAACTACTAGATTACGAATAACTAAAAAGTTTGTAGCGAATAACTTTGGATACGTTTTTTATACTTTTGAAAAACAAAATCTTGAAAAATATCAAAATAGCATGTTTATCAGCAAAGGGATTTAACATCTTCAAAAATACTCTAACAACAAAGCTTTTGAAATGGGATTCTGTTTTCGCACAGTTAGAGTTCAAAAGATGGGGTTTCAAGTATCAAAGAGTAAAAAATTGTGTATATGCAGTCGACAAGGCTTTAAAAAGAGAAATATTTTGTCAAAGTATGATCTGCCGCTTGAAAAGTTGTTTTCTGAAAATGGGCTTCGCATCAAAATTTTAAAAGTATCAATCCTGAATTTGAACACAAATATAGTCAGCACAGTCAGCATATAAAACTAGTTGCAGATTTCTCAGAATATAAAAACAAACAAATTCAAAATTGCTTCCATTTAACAATGAGCTTTAAAATTTTTATTGATATTGTAAAATGCTATTTTTTTCTTTTTACTACAAATATTGTGGACCTAGGTTCTTCTAAGTTCGTCTCTTCTACTCTCTCTTTCCTCCAAACGTAACCTAAGTAAGCATCATAAAAACGAAAAGATAAAAATTTATGTTACTTTGAGCAGCTCTAACGCTGTTTATTTAGCTCCTACGATTGATCGAATTTGATACAATAAAAGCTAAATTCATAGTCAAAATGATGCCATCAAGTACAGAATTCAAACGTTGCCATTTTCTCTCGATTTCTAGAAGTATTGCAGTTTTAGCATTTCAAAAAAAATTTGCAGTTTTTTAGACTTGTTATGATTAGCGTTAAGTATTCCACTATCAAAACCAAATTAAAGTTATAATTTTTTAACCCTAATTATTTATTTATTTTTAATACTAATTATTTAATCCTATCTTATCTTATTCAACATATTTTCGTTGGCAAACCGTAATTTTGTTTTTAAAATCTTAGTTAGTTAGGTTGTACGTTTACTGCTTATTTCTAACATCCATAAAACCTTTAATTACTGTGGTTCGTAATGGGGAATTTAGTTAAAGCTGCGACTGACAAATTCCAGCATTGTTTTGATCAACACCATCAAAATATACTCTTACATTCGACATTACAGGAAATGTTGTAGGAAAAATATTTCAGTACCTAGTGTTGGTTGGGAATGAGAAACCCTCATTTACAGGAAGGTCAAATTTGATGCAAATATGCAAGATTCGGGTTATAAGATCGTTTAATTAGAGACATATTATCAATCACCTTGGTTTTGAAGTTTACACCTAATCACCTTAGATTAATTTGTATCTATGTTGTCTAACAACTGCAATAAGAATTCGACAACGACAGTTAAGGATAACATTTTGTTCGCTGGGGCTATTGTGAAATGATTTGAAGATAACAAAAAAAAAAACTCTACAACCATTTGTTCTTACGTTGGTTACTGTTTATTTCGTCCTATTAATTGTTTGTTAAAATTTCTAAAACTAAAGTAGGTAGTAATTAACTATGAGAAAAACATCAATACATTTATGAGATTGTTTTTTTTATCAAATGCTCTGTAAAAAGAAAGTCTGTTGCGTCTACAGAAAAAACTTTCAAAAGTTGTCTGCTAAACATAATAATAGTAATTTTTTGTAAATATACGGTTTAAAAAAACAATTAACTTTTTTTAAAAAAGTGTAAGGCTAAGGAGAAGAATCACATTCTAAACTTTCCCCCGGTCATGAAAAAAGCTTTTAAGTACAATTAATTAACTTTTTATCTCAAGAGAGTGTTTGAAGAGCCATTTAAGCTTTCAATTAATTTTGTTTCTGATCAATAAATGATGTAAACGAGAGTTTAAATCTTTAAAAATTTAATTTTGAGTTCATGATAGTGCAATTGACATTAAAATTGAAAAGAAGTGATTTTTTAAGTTAATTTAAAATTAATGCAAAATTAATGTCAATGACTCAAAAACTCCAATAATTAAAACATATTAAGCAATAGTTTTGGCATGGTAGGAGAAAACTCATATAACTACCCAACTTTACGTATAGAGAAACCCCATTTAGGAGCGAACTTATTCCTAACACATTCACGAAGGTACTTGAATGAACTTGTGAATAATAAATTCATCAGATAAAGCTATTCCCATAATAACTAAAATATTCACGCAACCCTACGATGGACCTAATCTCACCATAAATCTTAAGTTATTGAACTTCTACCGGAAGACCATCCAAAAATGATTGATAACACCATCCTAGTCTAAGTAAATTCCATCCTGCACTCAAAGAATTACTAGTTCAGACGTAGGTTCCAGTTTTATATTGACTCTTGCCACATGATGTTGCACCTTGCGTGGAAAAAGGGGATTTCGGAAATGTTAATTCAAAGGGAGAAGACCCATTTTCTACGTAAGTGAGCGAGGTCGTCTTATTTTCGTGATATGTTTACTTAACAGAGAGGTTTTCACTTGGTTATAGCTTTATACACCAAAAAATGGGGTCCATTGTTAATAAAAGCTGTCTATTTGCTCATGTTTGAACGAAATATAAGTTGATCGACGGTTTTGAAAAGAGAATTTTGCGGGCAGTGGGTTTTACAATATTAGCTTTTTTCGGCCTAAAGCTGCCAATTTATTATAAAATTCAAAAGTTTATAAATATTCCTTCAGTATCATCTTCTTTAATAGAATATACTTACTTGTCAAAAAGGCTTTGGATTTAAGTGTAAATTTACGCGATGAAACAATTGAAAAAAAATACTTTCAATTGCATAATGATATTTCTAAGAATTTTACACGATATTTATCCTTTTTCCTAGACAACTTTGGCACAATTTGGGTCATATAAAACTAGTTAGGTATTTTTAAAGGAAATACACTAATTTTTGTCTAAATATTGCATTCTATTGTGGAGAAAACCTAAACATTGTGCTACAACAGTATTTATGTGTTGTTATTGGCTGCGTAAGATAGTTACTCGTTATAGTTTATACAGCAGTGGTAAGTTTGTTTTGCAAAGAGAAACCCTTAATGCATGGATAGTACATTAGAAATTTAAACGAAGCATAACATAAAAAAAAATTAGAATACTGATTCATGAACATAGCGTATTATCTATTTCGTATTAAAATCGTTGAATTATCGATAAAACTACTGTTTTACTAAAATTATTGTTTTTTCCAAAGACATTTGATACTTTGATGTTTTCGCAAATTTAACTAATTGCATTTTTGTGGAATTTTACTAATTGCATATTTTCATGTAAACATACTCTAAAAAATTCCTAAGACTGAAGAATTTCTAAAGTTTAAGAAAAATTTGCTTGCGTAATCTGCAAATTTACCTTATAATCATGATCGAAGCTTACGCAACTGATCAACAAAAAGTATTTTACTAAATTGAAGCACCTCAACTAAAATAAATGTATGTATCTAATGTAAAAATAGTGTCTCTTGTGCTTGTGTCATTTCTGGGGCTTAGTACAATAGACTTAGAGTCGCAGTGCTTGGCGATCTTGCCCCCCACCAAGAAAGTCAAAGTCAATGTAAAAATAAATGCAAACTTTGTAATATACATACCTGATGATAAATAAATAATAAAAAGTAAGGATAGTGTTATGAATCTCGATATAACTGTATTTTCCATTCTCTTGCTCTAGTAGGAATTCAACTTTATTTGTCTTCATTCGTATTTCAACATCCTAAAAAAGTAATAAAAGGACGACTTATTAATTTTACGAAACTGCTTAACTCTTTAACTTACTGAATCATTTACAAAGTGTAAACTAATTACAAAACTACAAATTACCTTAGCGATAGTTTTCTGATCTGAACTTTGATGACTGTTATTACTTGTGTCCATTATGGACAGTGCTATCAATATGGTCACCCCTAATACCCTTAAAAGTTTAATTTTTAATCAAAATGCAGTGCTACATGTCCGTGAAGAAAAGCAGTTAAAAAAATATTCTAGCCTATCTTTTTCGAAGGTACTTTGTATTTTCGTGGACTGCTTATCCTAATTATATGGAAGTTTATATTCTTATGATTGATTAGATAATTACTTTAAATATTGAAAAGTGGAGTATTTTAGAAAGCTAATAAAACATATTTGCTTGTCTACAAAATACACGACTGGAAATTTAAAAAATAAAATGCAAAATAGACGTAGTTTGGACAGAAATGGAAAAATCTAACTTAAAAATAAATACATTTTTTAGAAAGTAAATTATATATATTTTTTAGAAAGTAAATTATATATATATATTTTTTAATTCTTAAACATTTCTCCTAATTTTCGTTAATTTTTGGTATTTTTAAGACCTTTCCACACTTATTATGAGCTTTAAGCCAAAATTATCAATAAGTTATTTTCAAAATATTTTTTATGCATGAATTTCGCTTAAAAGTTCTTGGGATTAATTTAGAATTTTTTTATAAAATATATATTAACGCAATTCCTATTTTTTTTTAATAATTGTCTGTTTTTAAAAAATCTGGACATGAAAAAAACTATTTGCCTTTTTGAAATACATAGGAGAAAGCTATTGCGTTTTAGTTCACTGACAAAAAAGCTAAAATTCGCAGGCTAAGTGATTGCGTTTTCGCAACTGTATTTTAGCAGAAAGAAATTAAAATATCTGGTTCCTAAACCATATAATATAACTCTTATTCAGAACTTATAACTGAGGTACCCAGAAATCATTTTTCTACAACTCAGTTCTCAGGACAACTTATAGTTCTAGACAAATTATCTGTGCCTTTTAGTTCCAAGATTACTTTCAATGTCAGAGAACTTAAAATTCTAGTCCATAAAGGATTTTTTCAATCCAGAAGTTAAAAAAAATCAAATGTATCGCCAACTAAAAAAAACTAAACATTGCTTAGATGTACAATTTATAGGAAGCACATATAACCATAAATTCTAGTTCCGCAAAGTATTTCCTACACTCTTAAAACAAACGGGCAATTTTAACTCAGTCTGAGTTATTTTTCACACCCCCAGTCTTGAAAATACACTTCACCGAAAGGAGTGGATCCTTTGTGTGTTAGATCTCCGACAGGATCACTCCAAACGAGTGATTTTAACTCTGTCTGAGTCAATATTCACTTTTTTCCAGTGTCGAAAATGCACTTCTCCTGCTGGAGTGGATTTCACTCTTTTGTTTTAAGAGTGTAGATGTCGGTGACAATTTTTCTTCCGTGTAAGATCTTTTCTTTCCTTATAGAAAAACAGAATAATTAACTCACTTGGAGTAACTTTTGGGACATAATTACCCTTGAGAAGTCATAACAGAGTTACGCATTGTCAAAATTAACCCCCAGTTGCGTTGGAGTTGGCAGAACTAAATGCGTAACAGTTTTTATGAAGAGACTGCTTACTGTGGACATAACAATGGCTTTTTTTTCTAGTAGCTTAGGGCTTCTTTCTATATATGCGACTATACAAAATAACTGCCTACATTGCTTTTTTAAACTATAAAATAATGAATATTTATATTATTTTGAAATATTTTAATTGCAATATGCAAACTAGAGAAAATAGATTTTGTAATACAACATTATATGCACATTTTGCATGGGATTCAAACAATATCCCTAAAGTCCAGTTAAAATTAAACTACACTTACACGGTTGAAACACTATCCCAAAAGTCCAGTTAAAATTAAACCACACTTACACGGTTGAATAATTCACTAAAAAAGTAATACCCCTTCGGCAAAGAAAACTACCATGCCCCCTAGAAAAAAAACTACCAAGGCATGCACTTGTAAAACTACTGATTGAAAAATATATCACGTTACACTTTCCGAACCCATTTTCAAAAGAAATTGCATGCTACAAAACTCAAAGAGTCCGGCACAAATAAAGGATAAAAAATACGCGAAATGGAGTGATGACAATAGATTTTGCTGTTTCATTTTTTGTGTGTTTCAAGATGAAACATTATGATGACATGACCTCCTTTCTGCGCGTCTTAACTGAAATAAATCCATCACCGAGTTGGATAAGTCATCTCGGGAATAGAAGGAAATGGATTAAAGAAAATGGGCTTGTGCTAATATCAAAATCTATCGGTATCGAAATCGATAAGTTTTTCATGTAAGTTATGAGGGAGGACGTCTTAAGTTCCAACACTGGACACATGCTCACTTTTTATAAAGTACAAAAAAGTTGGTGCATTGGAAATGTTAAATAGATAGATGTAACACTTTTTTTATTCTTGTTGTTTTTAACAATTGAGGGAAATGTACGCTAATTTGTAGTTTATTTTGTGCATCTATTCTTGTTGTTTGTTCATAAACATGACTATGGAGCTTAAATTTTAACTATTCGTATTTGGTTTCAGCAGGGATTGGAGTAACGCTTTACTTGTAATGTCGTTACTTGTAACAGTTACTTTTTTCGGGCAACGCTGAGTAACATCGTTACAATTTTCAGAAAGTAACTCTAACTGTAACTTTAAGTACTTTTAGCGGTAACTAAGTAGCGAAAAATTTCGTTATTTTTCCGTTACTTTCCGAAGGCTGTCCTATGCCAATTTTGAAATTCCACTACTATTCCTTGTCTAGCCAGTATGAAAGCTTCGAAAGCATTTTCCTCCCCATCGAATTCATTTTCTTCGAAACGGCGTGAGCATGTTTTTCCCCCACCTACTTGGTTACTACTAACTGTTTTGATTGTTAGCCTCAAATGCGCTTGGTTTAGAAAAGCGATGTTCCCCTGTTTAATAAAAAACCCAGCGAAGGGATGGGGGAAGAAAGTCTTTTCGAAGCTTAAATTCTGGCAAGACATGCTATAAGAAAGGAACATTTTGATTTCCCGAAGTACGAGTTACCCTTTACAAGGACAAAGTAAAGCATAATACAACTGTCCATATTGGCTGCTAAAGGCGTGACGGTGGCTTGCAGACAGAATTGTCGAAGTACGAATTGAATCCCCGCAATTACAGGCAATTACCGAGAAGAAGGGTTCTCAAATAAATCACTCTAACTTCCAACATATTGGATCCCTCAGTCCCAACCCTTTTGTGTGTTGCCCGAATAGGTTTTCAACAATAATCATCATCAAGGTCCTTCCCTTCGAAGAAGGATAGGGGTGGAGAGTGGAGAGTGGAGAGACAGAGGGTTCACGTTCTTGGGCTACACCCATTTCGGTGCTGTAACGGGTGCGGGTTAGATTCCAGCCTTCGCCCTGTGTGTACTTCCTTTCTCTGTGACAGTAAAAACTCTTTCTGTGTCTGTCTTACTTGAAGAAGGCTTAATAAGCGGGTCTCTGATCAAGCACACAAGGCGGAATATATATGTATCTACCCCTACCCTACCCTACCTGTTTCGGTTAGTACTCACCCTGGTGTTTACTGATGGACTCATTGTCGACTGATTTTCCAATGTAAAGAATTAAAATTATATTTATTTTTTATTAATTATAATTTCAGTGTTTTGTTTGTGCTTAGATTTCGTTTATCGTGTTTCTCTTTGAAAAGTAGTAAGATGGCTAAAATTCAATTTTCTTATGACCTGAAATTTCAAAAAGTAACTGTGATTCGTTACTTTTTATAAAAAGTAACTGTAACGCGTTACTTTTTATACTAGGTAATCGTAACTGCAACAGAGTTACTTTCACAATTAAGTAACTGAAACAGAGTTACTCCCTTCCCTTAAGTAACTTTCCAATCCCTGGTTTTCAGTTTAACAAAATACAAACAATATCGTAGTTCTAATGTTTAAAGTCATAATGTTGATGAAATGCCGCTTATATGCTTAAACTACGAAAAATTGCACTTTCAAATCTGAGTAAATCTCTTATTTCATTTTTTAAAATGACAAAAAAAATCAAATATGGTGACCTAATGCTTTGAATTTTGAAATACCATCAGGCCACTCAGTTTCAAACAAAACAAAATCACTTCTCAATTAAAATTCGAATTTCATATTAAATCAAAATTATTGATAAATTATTGAAACCAAATAATGTTAAAGCCTTCGTTTGAATTTTATTTTATTCCAAATTTATGGATGAGTTCAAAAACGTGTATACACTTTTTATTAAAAGTATTATTCACATTAATTTCGAATAAAAACCTATAATTTACTAACTACCAGAAGAAAAAGTGCATTATGCTTTCACATTCATTAAAATATTAGTACAGAGCTTTATTTATTTATGAGCCTTTGTAAGAATTGAAAGACATGAATTTATGTATAGTTTTTTTTTAAATTATTTCTTAGAAAGGATTATAAGATCGATAGTACTCTAATGTATTTTATATATTGTAGTTAGAATAAAATTTATTACTACACTGTAAAAAATCTGGCTTGAATTTACTAACGATTACTTAGTAACTTTACAGATTTTCACCATTTACTAGAAAATCATCTGTAACCTGAAGAAACTACTGTAGAAATACTAAGCAATTCTAAGTAAATTGATGTAACGCTTACAGCGCCCCCTGGCTATCTTTTCTAGAGATTACGACGAATCGATATCGCAACAATAAAAAACCTAAAACGTGGGGTTTTTTATTTTAGTATACAAAAATTACGTTAAATTATTTCGAAAACTTCACATCCCCCCAAAAAAAATAAATCTTAAAATTTCTTAATCAATAGCATAAAACGCCTTTAACGATCAAGATTTTAACCTCTTTATTTACCCGCAATCAAAATGCAAGTCCCCGATAGCAGAGAGGTCCAACGCGCAGTTCCACGGATCCCGATAATCTTGGGTTCTGTCCTCGGGAAATTCGAAATAAAATCTGACTAACAGAAAAATTAGTGGCGCCCTCTGTTTTTAAACTTTTGTAACCAGTTTACTACCAGTTTCTTTGTAAACATACAAGAAAATCCCCCTGTAAAATCTACTACATTTTTCTTAGTATAACTTACTAAGCTTTAATTAGTAATATATACACATATTTCTTACGTAACACTACTAAAAAAACTTATGGAAGCTGAGTTTCCTAGAGAATTCTTAGTAACCTTACAGATATTTTTTTAGAGTGTAGTACTAAAAAAACTTGCATTATAAATCATTCTTGAATTGTTTACTTTAATACGTTCTATCTTGTAACGCCTACGCAGACTCCGAATTTCTCCGAATATCTACGAATCTTAAAATTCTTTTCACTGAAATCTCCTCATGATCCATTTTCGTATTTGTTGTCTTCTTCTGAAATCAGCCACTTAAAATGAGAAATGAATTCTTTTTCTTGAAAACGTGACGGAAATTTAACATTCGGTGATACTGAAATAAATCCGAAATGCCAGAGCAGCACATCTGATAAAAAAAACATATTTTCCGTCACATAAAACATGATTCCTGCCAAATTCACAGCTTAATATCGAAAAATATGAATTTACAATGTTAGAACCCACACTACATTTTTCAGCTTAAAGAGTGTAGAGTGTTCTATGGGTTAAAGCTTAAAAAAGTGTATGACTTCACATGGCTTTACAGCTTAAAAAAGTGTAGGACGTCACATGGGTTTACAGATTAAGTGTAAATATATACATTGTCGTTGTGTCTGTAAAACATCCTCTTTCAAGCCCTAAGTTATGCATGCCACAAAAAAGTGTAATTTGTCATTATTTAGCTTCCGCAAGAAATATTTTCCCACTTTAGCACAGTATTACGAAAATATATATTTTACGTATTTGAAAGCACTTTGGAGACTTACTTGTCATTAATTAATAAGAGTATCTGTTCTATTTCATCAGTGATATTTCGCGAATTTTTATTTAAAGCAATTATTTAAATAGAAAAACCTAATTGTTATTTGTAGTGCCAAGTAGAATAAATAAAATTATTTGTAATACATTGATTCCTAAATTTCGCTTAGATTCGACTTATTAATTTTAGTTTTAGTGTATATTTTAGAACTTCAAATTGGTACTATTATAATACCAAAATAGTTTTTATTTCATACTACAGGTCGATCTTCAAAAAGATTTTACACATTTTCAAGCTACTTTTTTAATTTTTAAGCTCTGAATTTTAAACATCTTAGCATAAGATTTTTCAATGATAAAAGTTTATCAGATCGTTCAATAAAATTAACATTAAACGTTAAGTTTGGAAATTTCGGGGACCGGATATAAGACCACTTCGCCATAGACATAATAAATAATAAGTTTTTGACGTTCAGACATATTTAAATGAAAAAAATATGTAATTATTATAGCACATTTTTATGAGTATCAGTGTATTTAGTATGAAATTTAAAATAAAACAAATAGGAAATTTTTGAAAGACTAACTCATTTAGTTGTACATTTTGAAGGCTTTTGCCTCATTCTTTGTCTTTTGAAAAATTGCTTTTCACCCAAGTCCTTACTACTTCACCAAATATCAAAGATGGTCCATAGATAGAAAAAGTTATTCGTTATTAATTTCGCAAAATATTTTCTTGGTGATTGCTTTGCATCCTTAAACGTATTTGACTTAATTTACTTTACTTGGACAAATGTTTTGTAAGTCCATGACCTGACATATACATAAAGATGTGATGATGTTAGTTCATATTTTCATTCTTTTTTTTTTTCATTCCAGTAATTTATTTTGCTTTCTGTGGGATATTTGTACCATGCAAAATTTTAATATTTTGGTTATTTGTTGAAGTTTTAAACTAACTAAAGCAGCCAACTTAAATGCTACTAACATGCTTACTTAATATCTTATAAAAAAAACAAGTGGGTTTGTAACATTAAATGTCACCTAGAGCCTCTATCACACAAGATTTATACACCTTAAGTGAAAATCACCAAACACAGCATTCAGTTGTAATTTCAAACTTTTAAAAGTCAAAATTGGTTATTTTCATTAATATTCTTACTAAAATTATATTAATATTCAATATAGCGTTCTATATTTATTTGCAGTTGGAAGAATATTTGTAAAATTGCTTCAGTAAAATCCTAGCATCCGTTCCGACAACATTTGGTGGGTTTGGAAAAGTCCCCAACGCTTTTATTGACGCAATCTTTTTTTTAAATAAAAAATCTGTCAAACGCAGATATTTCCTTAATATTTAGTACTAACACAACATGAAACAAATCTAAAATGCTTTAATGAATGAAAAATAATAAAACTAATCATATTTTTATGCAAAGAAATATAATTTATTATATGATTCTATTATTTGAGTTACATAATAAGTCATTAAAAAAAGTTACATATTAAAACTTACGAATTTTATAAAATAAAAGTAATAATATTTATTTTTAAACTTGACTAAACATAATTTTTGTGTTAGAAAAAGACAAAAAGCTATAATTTTAGAAAAAAGGATGTACTTTGTTCCTTTATTAACTTTTATACTATCCAGTAAGTATTTACTGGAAAAGAGCCCCATTATTTTTGTCCTACATCGAAACCCGAACGTCTACACTCGGTTAGTTATAAAAGCAATTATCATAACTCAACCTTTCAACACTAAACTTACAGAAAACGTGCTTTATATATTAATAGAAGAATCGCTAAAAACTTGGTTCAAACTGTCTCTAAAAATTGCGTTAAAAACTCGACATTTTGTTGGATATTTAACCCTCATATGAGGTTACGAAAACTTAAAATGTGGTTCAAAATTTTACCACAAAATATGGGAAGAAAACGTGAAAATATTTTCACCAAATAATAGACAAACAATTAACGCTTTTTATAAAAAAAAACATCTTCTAATAAGAAGTCTAAAAAAGAGTTCTTATTCCAAAGAAGCTCCCAATTTTTGTGTTCAGTTGAATATACTGATTGTATTGCAAAAAGAATTTAAACTCTATGTAACTTTATAAAAAAGCCTTAGACTTCTTAGTTTGTGACAAAAGGAAAAACGAAGATTTTGAGATATAAGCATTTTAAATTTCAAAGATAAAGGTTTTTTAACTGAAAAATTGGATCGCTTTTAAAAACTCGTACAATTTTGAAATCTTTTATACATTTTCTGCACTGTGTCTACTTTGGTTTCATGCAATAAAATTTTCTTTGTTTTTCCTTCATTTCAAGTTTCGGGTCCTCCCTAAATCAAAACCGTTCGAAAATCAATCGAATAATTAAATATTTTAAAATCAGTTTTAAAATTTAGACAATATATATTAAGTTTCGATGATACTGACAATTAGTTTACTTCCTTGTGTCTCTTTGTATGTATTTAAGTGTTTGTTTGTATTTCATTTGTTTGTTTTATAGGTATCCTTGCAATAGATTTATGTTGATATTATGAAACATTTTATTGTAATAACCATTGCCAACCATTGTAAACGGGCTTAGGCCCATTGCAATAAATTTATTATCTATCTAAAAAAATTAAATATTTATTCGTAACAAAAAACATGAAACTACTCCAAACTTCATTACAAAAAATAAGAGGTGTAAATTAAAACTAAGCAAAATTATATGCAAAAGTTATATGCCTTGCCACTTTCTTAGAATACAATTAATGACCAATCAAAGAGTTACATTTTATGACGTCATTCCAAACTGATTCATGAAAAACTATTTTGATTAACAACAACATATGAACATTTATAAAATATTTTTAAATAAATAACGTTTCTCATGCCATTGTTGATTTGGCAACAGCGATTTAAATGACTCAAAATTGAATTTCAATGCTAATTCAATAGTAAATTATGTCGATTGAAGTTCCATTGGGTGCCTGCTTAGGTGTCGACCTCTTCACTTGACCTGGATTCTAAATTATGGGGCGCTACTGGCTGTATTAAAGCTCCTAAGAAGAAATAGACAGCCGGAAATGTTAAAATTACATTATATGTATTACTTTACATTTCAATGGAGAGCCTAGTGGTCACGATCTCGGACTCCAGATCGGAAGGTTGAGAGTTCGAGACCCGGTGCCACTGAAGACTTACCGAGTATATGCGGAGTACGTGCTCGTAAAATCTGTTGGGTCCGAAAGTCCTGTGGTCGGTCATTGCGCAGTTCACCATGGGTACAGGTTCCTGGAGAAAATTTCCCTCCCCTTCAGGGACATGTCTAAATTGTGGAGGTGGCGACAGATGGCAACATCTGTCATATGTGTTTGGGTGTGTCTTGTGTTGTCCTACTTGACGATGGCTTATAAGCGGGTCCTTGCGACCAAGCACACAAGCCTGAAAATATCAATCCAATCCAATCCAATCCAATGGGAAATTCGCCGATAAAAAATTATGTCCGTCCGGATGAGGCGGACTAAAAGCATGAAATTCGTGTCTCTGATGTATCTCTAACAAAAAAGAATCCAAACAAAAACCTCTCAGTAAAAAAAGGCCAAGTTCTTAAAAAAAAATGGTCTGGCCTTAAAAAGAAGTGAAATCCTGAAAAAGGTACCAAGTTCATTAAAAGTTACTGATATGTGGTATTGAACACCAAAACATTTTAGTCTTTGATCATTCTTATGTTTACCACATTCAAGCAAACTCGCACTTGTGTTTGTGTAACTTGGCCATTACGCATTTTGAAAATTTTGTTGAACCTTTTGCACTATGGGATGTTGAACCTTTTGCACTAGAGATGGGTGTAACCAATAAATTATTAAGCATTGAAATGAAAGTATTCCTGTAGGTATAGTGTTTTAAGTGTTTCAAGCAACACAAAAAAAGAGGCCTAACAAAAAAAGTTTTATTTTTATAAGCTTTGTTTTCTGCCTAGTGGTCAAACAGAGTAAGCTTGGCCTTCTCTTTTTTTCTTCGAAAAAAATTTTCAAAGAATATTTGAACATTGATATAACTTCTATTCAGTATTAGTATTGTATACGTTTTTTTATAAATGTCGTAAACGAATTTCTAAACTACCATTATATTGAACTTGTGATAAAATAGTTACTACTTTTAGTGGCGTTCGCAATATCGTGGGACCGTTGGAATCGAGTTGTACAGTAATGAATAATCATGTGTCATAATACCTTTAATGGCTTGTTTATTTTTATTCAAAAATGCGTAATGGCCAAGTTACACAAACACAAGTGCGAGTTTGCTTGAATGTGGTAAACATAAGAATGATCAAAGACTAAAATGTTTTGGTGTTCAATACCACATCAGTAACTTTTAATGAACTTGGTACCTTTTTCAGGATTTCACTACTTTTTAAGGCCAGACCATTTTTTTTTAAGAACTTGGCCTTTTTTTACTGAGAGGTTTTTGTTTGGATTTCACTTCTTTTTGTAGGTATACTAAATAAAATAATTTAAATAAGTTCTTAAATAAAAAAAAACATCTTATTTTTAAATATGACACTTTCAATTGTTTTATAAATATTAACTTTTTTAGAGGACAATCCACGTGTTAAAGTAAACATGATATCTATAATAATAAAAATGAAGTTTTGTATGTGTGTGTGTATGTATGTCTCTCCGAAACTCACAAATTTGTTCGACTCGTAACTTGGCACAAATGCGTAGTTCCTACTTGAGTTACAAAATAAGAACTTTCAGAGCTCAAAGTGTTCTATTTTTAGAGAAAATTCGAATTTTCTGGGAAAACTACACCACTTTGGCTCAAATCCGACGATTTCTTTACTTTCCTGATGCCATCCTGAAGAAACAATTAAATAAAACTTTCAACGAAAATAAATAAAATTGAAAATGTTTATTGTATTGTGTTGCCATAACTTTCAGAAACTAAATTCATTATTTGAAAATAATTGATTTGTTTCAAGTGACGTATTTCCGACAAGTCTTGATTCCTGGATTTGTTATGGGTTTAGTTGATGATTTCGTCAATGATGGTTCTGTTGATTACAAATATGCATGTTCAGGCAATAAATGTGTAGTTAACCTATAAGTTCTAGAGCTGCCGCTAGGTCTTTATTTTCTCGCCAAATTATAATAAAAATTCGCCAAATGGGCAAATGTATTGTTAAGCTATTACTGAACAATGATGGTTAATAAAGGTCATCGCACGAGCTGCATATTAGGGTTTTATGTCTTTACTTTTTCGCCAAATACGTTGCCAATCTCGCCAATTCATTGATTAAAACTTGCCAAATGAGCAAAATGTTTTTTTTAAATAATTTATAAGCTGGTTGGATATGCTAAGGTCGTTGTGTTAGAGCTGTATAATGGGTGTGTTTGTAGCTATATCTATTTTCTCGCCAAATTATTTACCCAAAACGAGCCAAAAGAGTTAAAAGGTTTTATGTATTTATGAGGGAATTGTGATGACATTTATGAGTACATTTTACAGCGTATTTCTGATTTTAGAATATTAGGGCAATGAATTGAGATTTTTTACTTGATAACGAGTGGGAAGAGAATAACTTAAGTTTATGATTTTATAACAGGTTATATGGTACACATACTTGGATCGATTTGATATTTATTTAATCCGTGCGAAGTACGGGTATAAATTTGCTAGTATAAAATAAAACTCTATTTGACGAATGTCCATACATTTCTTTTTAAATCTTGTACTGTTTCATTTTACTGCTTGTTCTGTAGTGCTTGTTGACATAAGTGCATTTTGTACCTATTTTAAATAAATTATCACTACTTAATATCATGGGCACTTCGTTAATAATCAACAAAACAACGTCTTGTAAGTCGCATCTTAGAACAAGAACTTGATCAGATAACTGCGTATATTTGGGAAAACTCTTATGTTCAACGGCCATAATCTGTGGATAGTCCATCTATTTATATTGAAGCATCAATCCCAGTGGGTTCACTAACTGCCACCTTTTTTGAAGGTGCTGCTGCGCCCAGATTTTAAGTGTTTCCACGAAATAGCTTTTTTCTGTTCCACCTGTGTCACTTATGTAACAGCGTAAAACTTGCTTGACACCATTACTGTTCATCATCAATTTTTCGCATACCATATAGAAAACTCGTTTTTATTGGTCTTTATTAATGTTTTGCATCATCTAGTCCAAATCGTCCTTGTCAACGTTGTCTTCTCCTAAATCTATGTGATGAAACTCGGTCATTGCTTGCGTGGCTTCTAACGGTTCGAATTCTAAAGGATTATCCGGACCCTCGCAGTTCTCCAAGTTTTCTTGTTCTTTTAACAGTTCTGCCAGTTTCGCTTCTACCCTTTTTTACAGTTTGAAACCTGAATAGTTGCTTTTATACAAATTGTCAAAGCGTAATATAAGTTCCAATTATTATCAATATAACTTTATGATTTGTGTGTTTGGACTCTGGTATCTATTTTTTTATTTGAAAGATACGGAAGAATTGATTAACCCTTGTGTCGCTCTAGTGCGATGTTATTCCAACTAAAACAAAACAAAAAAATCATTTGCCCATTGTAAATCATTGGTTCCAGCCATTGCTCATGCGTATATATAGACCTTTAGCGATGTAACTCCTCCTACATTCATAATTCATTATAAAACATGGAGCTGGTTGCCAGCTCAGGTGTTGCACTTGAAAACCATTAAACTTAATCAAAATGATGATTGAAACCAGAGACATAACATAGAGTGGACTGCGCATTGGCAAACCTAAAGTGTCCTAAACATCTAACTTACACAGTCACATGACTGTGTCGCGTTTGGCTCGCATCTATGGCGAGTTTACCATTTGGCGAGTTTTTCCACAACGACCTGAACACAGAGGCCGACAATCTAATGTTATGATAAAGAAGCTTGGAAAGGAGCAAGGATGAATCGCTAGTATTTTAAGATCCTCTTAAGATTATTTCTTTGATTTTGTGCGTCTATTTAAGATTACTTGAACAATTGAATGTGGACTCTTTATTAAAAATTAATTTAAAAAAACATTAGTAGGTTTATGTAGAGTGTTGCTGTAATATAAGTTGGTATTGACATGGTGAATATTTTCTGCCGTCTCTATAACTTTCGTTCTAACGGTCCGATTTAAAAAAAAAAAAATCAAATATATTTTTTTTTTGAAATATTGCTTCTTCCTTTATTTAAAAAAAATCAAATATATATATATTTTGAAATATTGCTTCTTCCTTTATTTCACCTGGAATAAATCAACTTTCTAAAACACATCAACATATTCCAAATTCAACAAATGCTCTACTTTTTAAATATAAATAACTCAAAAACTACGATTGCAAAAACAGGTTTCGTTTTGACCAAATTGTAAAAAAAATATTCTACTTCTAAGCTGTCAATGTTCAGACCATTAATTTAATTGACTTGGCCCAAAATATTTATTATAATTAGAGTTCTAACAACGTTGATTTAATCATGAATATGATTCTTCAGTATAAAAGAGCTTTTAGAATAAATTCCCTCGATAGAAATTATAGTTTATGACGAACACACAATTACTAAAAGTATGCAGAACTAAATAAATTTTACCCGTGAAAGTGTGACTAATCCTTTTTTATACCCCTCTTTACAATTAGGAATTCACAAGCATTTGGCATCTTGCACAAAACGTTACTGAATTAAGAGTACAACATTCACGATTGTTAACATGCTCAGAGATTAAAAGAATGTAATTAAATATTTATTATTTAAGCCAAAGGAGAAAAATTCCAACAATGCTCAAAAAATCGTCTGCAAAAACATTTAAAAAAATTCAAGCTGCCGTGATTGGTAGAAACCCACGTGACATGGATATTGATGGTAGTCTCCACTTCGGTTTGCTAGCTGATATTCAGGTCTTGCGACAATTTGGAATAGTTCGTAACGAAACGGTAGCGTTAAGTTGCCATATGTAGCAACCTTTCCCCTCTTGGCGATTTATGATGTTTAGGACATAATGCTAATCTGCAAGGGATAGCGGTTTTTTAGAAAAAACTGGTTTTCCATTTTCCATCGGTTTTTCCCTAAAAAACCGGTTTTCGGTACCGTAGGGCCTCATACAAAAAAAAACCGGTTTTCAATCAAAACCGGGACCACCGGTTTTTTGAAAACCGGTTTTGGTTTTCCATCCCTAAGCTGCTTTACTATGAATGCGCAGTCCACTCTATGTTATGTCTCTGATTGAAACTTTCCATTAGTAATATCGTGTGCTAAATTCCACACTTGAAAAACCTTTCTCGTATCATCTGAAGGTAAATAGCTATTTGAATTGTTGGCGATTCAATTAATCGCCGCTGGCATAGCGGCGTATGTGAGAGGTTGTATCTGCTTTTAAAAAATTGCGCCAAGCAATTTAAGACCAAACCCGTACTAAATATTCGATTTTCGGATTTTTTATGTTGGTTGCATGACAAAATCTACCAGTGTTCCAATTTTCGGGATTCTAGAGCAAGTGGGTGCCATAGAACATTTTGATGATCGGTGAGTGAGTGAGCCCCAAAAGTGGTCATTTTCCAATTCAATTTTCTCGGAGATAAAAATAGATAGAAAGCTGATTTTTTTTTGTACTCTTCATCAAGCCCCTATTGACCAATAAAAATGTCTAAACTCATTTCTGTGATGCATAGAACCGGAGAACGGAGGGGTCTGAAAACACGCCGAAACCCTTCCAGAAAAGGTTGGGTAGTGCGCTGAACTTGGCGGCTGCACTACCGTGCAACCAGATTCTTAAGATCCGATGGATGGAAGGTAGTACAGACAGACGGACATTGACAGCATGTCAACGGATCTCAAAAAACGCGGCCTGTATGTTTTTCCTCCGGCGCTTGCGCAGTAAAGAAAAATGACATCATTTGGCAGTTTTTACAAACTTGACCGCTAAAGCAATTTTTTTAATTAAAATTTATTTTTTGAATTAAATGTAACTGGAAGTAGCGATCTAGTGTCAACATATATATTTTTGCAACCAATAATGATGATGACGGTTGATGAGCATGTACAGAAATCAATCGTCGAATATATTAATTTCTGTTTCTACAATTATTATCGTTTGCTAATAAAAATAAAAATTAAGATTTTAAATTTTACCATTCCACTTAAAGAAAGACTTGAGAATAACATACATACTGAGAAAAGGTAAGTTTTAAAAATTTTTAGGGATATTGTTAACGATTTAATATTAAAATTATTAACTTGAAGAATAAATGTTACTTAAAAAAAAAACGCTTCATTCAATCAGTAAAATTTCTTGGAAATTATCAAATTTCAAAAGTTTTAATTTGTAAAAATCTGTTATTTCTTTTCGTAGAATTAAAGATGATGCACAACGTTCAAATTTGCTTGTGTTTAAATCTCAACGGTCGGGGTTTTTTTAACATTGAGTAGTACAGCCATTATAATACATCCTTGGTCCCTTTGAGGGACTAAATTTTAAAAGAAAATTTAATAAAAGAGGGTATTTTCAAATCTTTTTACGTCTTGCAACAGTAAACATTTTTCATAATTTTTGAACAATTATCTTATCTAAATGTATCCTAAGTGACTTTAAAACTACAGCAGAAATATTCGGATAAAAATAATTTATTGAATACACCCATTAAACAAAGAAATATTTTATCTGACCAAATATCTTTTCTTTATCACCAATTACATTAAGTTATCTTTTAGAATCTCTTAGATTTCTTTCAATAATAATTTTAATAGCTCCTTTTTTATAGCACTTAATTTCGCTTTTATTTTTAGTCCACATCTATTGCCTTTCTATTCCCGTATGTGACTTGTTTGTGTTAAGTATGTTTTTCTGTAGCTTATTTGTATAGAATGTGTTTTTATGTAACTTATTTGTATTAAATGGGTTTTTTATGTGACATGTTTTTTATGGTTATGTGGTTAAATGTTCTTAGATAATTTATTTTTGTTTGAATGTTTATTTTGCGACTGATTTGTGTAAAAAAAATTATGTAACCTTTTACGGTATATCCAGTGTCGTATAATGAACAGGTTTTGCTTTCAGTTATAAAAAAACATAGCATACGAATTAAATTTTTTTAATAAATAAAATAAATTTACTAATCATCTCCAATAGCAATAGCCATATAAAGTGCATCGACTATAAAACTAATGCATCCAATGACCGGGACTCAGTGAATCGGAAATTGAGCTGTCAAAACTAATAAAAAGCTTAGTCCAGATCTTGACATCAACACAATGAGTGTAGTGATTACATGCGATTGCTCCGGAATTCAGCCGACATTGTGTGTGATTTAAGATGCGACAATGGAATGGAAAAAGGAGGAGAAAAAAAGTGGTTATCGACGTTTTTCACCTTGTTCTTGTACAGTATGGCTTCTTAGGGTTTGGCTGTATTATGTTAGGAATAAATTTTATAATGCTTTATTATTTAATTTTTTGGTTAATTTGATGTTTTGAAAAAGCAATTTCGTGTACATGTAGTGTTTAGGTTTTAGTTTCGAAATCAAAAAAAGGGAACTAGGGATCTGGTCAAAAATTGAAAAAAAAATTCATTCTGCTTTAAAAGGGAGGTCAGGGTTTGACAATATTATGTTAGGAATGAATTTTATAATTCATTATTTTTTTTTAATTTGATGTTTCTAAAAACAATTTCTTGTACATTTAGAGTTTAGGCTTTAATTTAAGAATCGAAACAGAGAACCTAGTCAAAAATTGAAAAAAAAAATCCTTTTTCTTTAAAAGATAGGTCAGAAAACATTTTTACTATACAGTTATCAATGAATAGAAGCTTTTTTAAGATTGTGTTGTATATTCGAGAAGAGCAGAAGTATTCAAGGAAAATCTCGGTAGTTATTGCGTAGACTGGCATAAAAAAGCAAACTTTTGTACGAACCTTGCTAGGTGTCTGGCCTTATGTTGGTCACAATTTTTGCATTTGCAATAGTTTTCTTACTACAGTGAGCAATACCGATTGTTTGGGATTTATTATATATTAAACTTCAGGTACTTTGGTTTGGTTTGAATTATCGTCGCACTAGAGCTACACGAGGGCTATTGGCGACGGGCGTCGTATTTTAGAACCACAGTCAGGTGACGAGCCACACCTGAATAGGCACCCAACGCAACCGTTAACTTCAGGTACTACCTTCTCGTAACTTTTAACCATGCTCAGATATCAAATCAATTTGCTTAACTGAACCCATAAAAATAATTGTTCCCAGCGTTCCTTTCAAAAATTGACCTTGACAAAAAAGAAATTAGTTTTTAAAAAAATTATTTTTTTCCAATTTCAACAGGGTTTTTTTTTAAATCTAAACTGACATAAAAAGAACCATACAAAATGAGTTCGCATAAAAATGCAGATGTCGAGGCACCTAAATACTTACTGCGTTTATGCTTTTCTAAAAAGACATAACAATTGCAGACTTTAATGCAAAACAGGCTTTAATTCAAGGAAAATCTCGGGAGTTATTGCGTAGACGGGCAAAAAAATAAGCAAACTTTTGTACGAACCTTGCTAGGTGTATGGCCTGATGTTGGTCACAATTTTTACATTTGCAATGGTTTTCTTACTACGGTGAGCAATACCGATTGTTTGGGATTTATTATATATGAAACTTCAAGTACTACTTTCTCGTAACTTTTAACCATGCTCAGATATCAAATCAATTTACTTAACTGAACACATAAAAAAAATTGTTCCCAGCGTTCCTTTCAAAAATTGACCTTGACAAAAAAGAAATTAGTTTTTAAAAAATTTATTTTATTCCAATTTCAACAGGGTTTTTTTTTAATCTAAACTGACATAAAAGGAACCATACAAAATGAGTTCGCATAAAAATGCAGATGTCCGAGACACCTAAATACTTACTCCGTTTATGCTTTTCTTAAAAGACAAAACAAAAGAAGACTTTCATGCAAAACTTAGAAAATCCTAGCTCAGCAACAAAACACATAACATACTGCTTTAACCTAAAGTTTTCAAATTAGGGTGACGAACATTTTTTAAAAGGAAAAACTTGAATATTTCCTTACGATTTTCACCATTTTTCCAATATTCAGTTTGACTATGATAACTATAACATTTTTTGTCGAAGAAACAAGTATGATATGGCATGGTAGTACATATATATTCCAGCTTGTGTGCTTGTTCAGAGAACCGCTTATAAGCTTTCGTCAAGTGGGACAGACACAGAAAGAATTTTGACAATCACAAAGAAAGTAACAATACATAGACAAATAACAACATTTATTGACGGTCACAAACATCCATGCCTGACCGGGATTCGAACCCGACCCCAGCAGCTCCAAAGGCTAGCGTCCTAACGATTGCGCCACCGGGACGGCAGCAACAAGTATTCAGCGTATTTATGTAGCTCAAATTTAGGAGCACAATGTATTTGGGTACTATCACAACATAAAATTTTCATTTGAACTCCTAATCATTTAATTTTGAGTATTTAAGAAATTACTGAAATACTGCACATCTGAATATGTGGTACAGTTGGAAAAATTTGAGTTTACTTAAATACAATTTTGCAGCCAGATTCAAATGGCATTATTTTAAACTATCGATTTTCAGCCTTTAGGTACACTTTACTGAAGATCTATTTCGTGAATCTAAAAATGATTTAACCAGGTATAAACAAAAAAATTGTTCGTTAAACCTTATAAACCTCAATTTTGACAAGAACTATGCAGAGAATTATAGTAATTAAATAAAGTTTTCATTCTAAAAACAGTAACTTTGAGCATTTATTATATTAAAAATTTCTTATTCTTGTTAACTTATTATTTTTTAGAAAATGTGTGCTTGACTTGTTGAAAAAACATGTATACAGCATCACAAAATCTTTCAACTCACCAAGTAAAATACAAAAAAAAAGAAAACTGTACCTAGAGGATAAAAGTTTGCTTTAAAATTTTATGTATGTTTGTTTTCTTGTTTCGTTGAGAGCTTTAAAATGAAACATATTCCATTTCAGTTTATCTTTCTCTTTTGGTACAAGGAATAAATGACGTTTTATATATATGTGCACTTCTGAGCACTTCGTACAAATCGCAGTCTGTTTCAACACCAAATACCAATCTGTCTCTTTTTTTTTATTAATTCAAGAGAAATGAAATTATTCAAAATAAATGTAATGCTTTTTTTGGGGACGACTTTGAAGGCCATTCGGCAAATGGAAGAGCAGCCTTCAGTTAGTTTTATGTATTATAGATTATAATTTAACCACTTAAAATATATTAAAATAGTTTTTATGTTTAATGGAAGAGCAGCCTTTAGTTAGTTTTATGTATTATAGATTATAATTTAACCACTTAAAATATATTAAAATAGATTTTATATATTGTTTGGTGTAATGCGTACATAATTACTAAATTACGTATAAAATTAAGTTTGTATTCGTAACTATGTAAGCTAAGAACAATTCGAGTGTTTCAGAGGATATAACTATCATGATTTCACTTTTGCATTTCCTGCTATTTGGTTAGTCGTTTCAATTCTACTGTTAAAAGGAGCGCTTTTCCGTCTGCTATTTTACAATTCTATTTTATAGCTTTTACTTATAGTTCTTAGCTTGTTTTTATTCCAGCTACTTATTAAACTATCGGTTTTATTTCGATTAAATTTCTAGTATACAATACTTTACCAAAAACCATCATGCTGTTTAGATGATGTTCTGTCTTATGCAGAGGTTTCGAGCAAAAATGTGAGACAGCAACTTAACGTGAGCCGCTCCGGTGGCGCAATCGTTAGGAAGCTAGCCTTTGGAGCTGCTGGGGTCGGGTTCAAATCCCGGTCAGGCATGGATGTTTGTGACCGTCAATAAATGTTGTTATTTGTCTACGTGTTATTCCTTTCTTTGTGACTGTAAAAATTCTTTCTGTGCCTGTTCTACTTGACGAAAGCTTATAAGCGGTTCTCTGAACAAGTACACAAGCTGGAATAGATATGTACCATACCATAAGTAAAATTGTGAGACAGCAACTTAACGTGATTCACTAACAGGGAAAAGCTTTATTACCACTGAAAGAAAAGTTTGAACACAACATTCGTTTTAGTAAGGCAAGAGAACATTATATGGTTCAAAGAAAAGTAATTCCAGAATACTTTGAAGGTATGTAAGAAAATAAAGAGCTATATTTCAAGAAAATAGAAGCTAAAAGAATAGTTTACTAAAACGAACTTGCATTTTCGAATATTTGTTGACTTTTATTTATAAAAAAAAACTATTATTGAAATTAGAATTCCTATACAATTATTTGTATTCAGGGTACTATTTTATAGAATTCCCAAAACCATTAAAAGTTTTTAAAACATTTTTTCCTGATATATATGTACCCAAACAAAAACGATAGACCTTTGTTCGATGCAATAAAATAAAACAACGAATTCTATACTAGGGTAGAGATAAGTATTTTTTTTTTTCAAAAAATATGTTTTGAATAAAAAATATTATTTTGGAGAATAAATGAAAAAAATAATATTCGTTATAAATAATTTTATATTTATTAAAAAATTGTTTATTGTAAATTATATAATTTTTTTCTAAACATAAATTTGTTTTAAATATTCCAAGTTATTTATTTTGTTTTCAATAACAACAAAAAACATTTCAAGAAACATTACCCTATTTTTCAATGATCTAATTCTGTATGCATTATCATAACATTTGTGAATTGAATAATAACAATATTTATCTCACTTTACCTTAATTTTATATTAAAAAATCGAATTACATTAGCTCTTATATATAAAACGTTACCGAACAAATATATATTTAAAATTACGTGCGTTCGTTCACATTCATTTACAATTTGATAAATCAAATTCAAATATTCAAATAAGTTTTACCCGCAATTTAGCACTAGCAACCCAATTTATAATTAATTGTTACGACCTTTTATATATTTAAAAAAAAACTCCCAGATATTCACTCAGGACAAACGTGAAAGTTAAAATATCTGAAAGTAATTTCAGTTTCTGCTTATCATTTAATTTACTTAACAAATAATTGATAATTTGGAATATAATCTATATACATAAAAGGCGACTTCTGTTTGTGTGTTTGTCTGTATAGGACGCAAAAACTTAAGAACCACGCAACAGATCGTCACGAAACTTGGCACAAAAATTCATCTCATCTCCAGAACAAACATAGGCTTAAAATTTTTCGAATCGGACCATTCCTTCTATCGTTTTCGAACGTTTTAAGGCAGGGGTTCCCAACCTTTTTGCACCAGCGTACCACTTGACTTTTTGAGAAATTTTGGCGTACCACCAGACCTAAATATTTTAATAAACGTATAATATTTACTCTTCTAAAAGTGTTCAAATGCTTTTTTAATTAAATTTCTGAGAGAACTTCAAGTTTAATGGTTAGATATTTGTTGATTTATATTACCAATAGAAAGATTAATATGGTTAAAAAGTAGTGTGGTTAAATGTCTGGTAGTATGGTTGAAAAGTCTAATTAATAAAAATATACAAATAAAAATTCGTACAAACTCAGCTAAAAGTTAATATACAAAATATATTTTTATAGTCTTTAGTGCGAAACTTGTTGTTATTGTTTGCTTGTGACAAAAATATCAACTTTGGGAGTACGGTATAGTGCTTCTATGTTTATTTTTAATGTACAAGCGTTCAGAAAATCTATTCTCACAGCTATGCTCTGTTCCTCACATGAGTATAACTCGTAACAAGTGGCATCAAAAATATGCAATGCGCAGCTTGATGGAAGTTCAAAGGGTACTCGGATTTACATCCGATCCAGAAGTTAATAAAATATTTCTCTTTAAAATAATCTATCACGGAACTATCTTACGTACGATCGATAAAACTTTCCCGGGTACCACCTGAAATTTTCCCGCGTACCACCAGTGGTACGCGTACCACCGGTTAGGAACCCCTGTTTTAAGGGAAAAAATACACCACTTTCGCTCAAATCCGATCATTTTTTCTCTTTCGTGATGCCATCAGGCAGAAATATTTAAATAAAACTTTTTAGAAAACAATTAAAATTGAAAATGTTTAATTTATTTAATATTTGTTCATTGCCTTCAGAAACAAAATTAATAATTTGAAAAAATAGTTGGATATGTTTCAAGTTACGTAATCCTACCAGTCTCCATTCTATTATTTTATTGTGTAAATATGATTTTAATTATGAATTTTTTAAAAGCATAGTTAAGCTTTTACTGAACTATGTTGGTTTTTTAGAGACCGTTGCACTACAGATGCATATTAGGGTTTCATGTCTTCCTTCTTCCGCCAATTACTTTGCCAAACTCGCCAAATTATTACAAAGAACGTGCAAAAGAGCATTTTTTTATATAGCTGGTTGGTTGTGCGATGGTCTTTGCGCCAGAGCTGAATGGGTGTAATTGTAGCTATATATTTTCCTCGCCAAATTTTTCAAACACGCCAAATAAGCTAAAATGTTTTTATTCGGGAAATTACTATGACATTATCTGTTAATTTTATAGCATTTTTTAAATTTTGAATTTTTAAGGTAATATAAGTAAAGGGATTCTGTAATTTATAATGAACGGTAACAGCAACATAAGATTATTTTTCTATAACGGATTAAATGATGGATAAATTGAACTGACCTACATAAAAATGGAAATCGTTTGTTGTTTGCTGGAGTAGCTTATTTTTAATTCTTACTGACCATTTTTTTTACTTAAATATGTATTCTCTTTAATTTGAGCTTCTTATCAAAGGTATTTTTGAAATTAACATTAATTATTACTATATCCAAGATGGGTAATTAAATGGAAAAAATTACTGAGTAATCTTCATATATTATGTAACTCAAATGAAAGAAAAAATAGTTAAATTGACTATAAAATTATTTTTTCACCTCTACCCGTGCAACGTCGGGTATAACAGCTAGTATTCGATATTCTAGACTTTAAAAAAATCGCCTTCAATTAAAGCGGTTAATATCGATGGGATGTTTTAAACGCCAAGTTAAAAGAAGTTCGAAAGAAGTTCTTTCTACGAAATTCCGCTCTTTTCTCTGGGTTCTTAATGCGTGAAACTTTTTCAGCAAATTTATCTCTGATAAATATCAAAAGTATACTGAATATTGTTGTTGTAAAGAAGTCTTGTCCTTTGAAATCATTCTAAAAGTTCATGAAAGATACTTTTAAAAAGTCAAATATATAAGTATCCTTTTTTTACAGCCTCCAAGAAAGTAACACCTCAGAGAAATTCAAACTTTCATGAAATAAATCACTGGTCGGACGGAATGGGGTGAAATTCTTTACATTTTTCAGCGATTTTTTTTCTGAAAGACAGAATCTCTTTTAAGATATTTATTTTTCTCATGTTCGTATGCATTCCCTTCTTATGATTTCCATTTTTATAGCTTTTGTAGTAAGGGTTGCATAAATTGGTCTTTCGCTTCGTAAATCTTCGGGCTGTTACAACAAAGCCGTGAAATGTGATGCGTCCACACTGCATTAGACAAGGCAGTAAGACAAGGCAGTCTATATTTTAAGAGAAAATTGACCGAAGTTTAATAAGACAGGGGCCGGGATAGCCTGGTCGGTAAGGTCTTGGACTGGCATTTCCAAAGTTGCGAGTTCGAGCCCCTCGGCCATCCGAAGACCTCCGTGTACGCTAATGGTGACTGGTGCACGTTAAATTCGTAGTGGTCAGAAAGTCCTCCAAGTTCTCGTACCAAATCAGTACCTCTGGGGATGACAAGTCAATTCTGATGATCCTCTACTTGACCTCTGTCTCTAAAAATTAGTTTTATCCACTTGTGTGTGTGTGTGTGTGTGTGTGTGTGTGTGTGTGTGTGTGTGTGTGTGTGTGTGTGTGTGTGTGTGTGTGTGTGTGTGTGTGCGTGTTTTGTCTGTCTTACTTGACGCAGGTTTATAAGCGGGTCTCTGACCAAGCACTAAAAGCTGAATATATATATATCTACCAACCAACCTACCAATCAATTATACAGATGCCCCAATAAAGAAAAATCTGCTGGGACGGCAACAGGAAACTGCTGGCTTCCAGCAGCCGAACTGCTGATTCAGTGCCGGGAGAAAGTGTACTTAAAAGTCAATAAAGTGTCCGCGGGAAAAATGCTGGTCCAGCAGTGCTGGCCAGCAGCGATTCATCACTTGTTCGCAGACAGCTGCGTTTTCTCCAGCACTTTTCTAGTAAGCCGCCCAACAGTTACTGCTGTTTTCCAGCGGCAATTTAGCAGCGGGCCAACAGCAAGTGCCGATTTGCCAGCACTTTTCTAGTAAGCCGCCCAGCAGTATGCTGCTGTATTGACGACAGCAATATGGTGGTAATTCAGCTGTTGTTTCCAACAGCCTTACCAGAAAACTGCAATATAACAGCAGCAATAATGCAGTATTTCAGCAGTTATTTTCCTGCAACCTTTTTAGAAGGCTGCCAAATGATAGCAGCAATATTACAGCAGTCCCCCCCCCCCCCCCCTGTAGCCTGCCAAAATATTCTTATTCATTTAACTTTTAAATTTCTTGGATAATTGGACATATTTATAATGGACAATATATAGATAAACTATAAATATAATTAAAATGTTTAATGGATATTATTAAATATTTACTTTAAATTAACATGTACCCTTGGGAAACTGCGCAATGACCGCCCACAGGACTTTCGGACCCAACAGATTTAACGAGCACGTACTCCGCATATATTCGGTGAGTTTTCAGCGACCAGGTTTCGATCGCGGGACCTTCCGATCCGTAGATCGCTACCTTGACCACAGGGCTCCTCACAGCCCTAAGATAAGTTTTTGAATAGCATTGCACTTTGCAAAACGGAATAGGAAACCCTAAAATATAGCGGTGTCTTTCGAAAATCGCCAATTTAGTAAAATGTCGGCATAGTATATTTAAAATAGGCAAATCAATTAAAAAAACATTGTGACGAAAACAAATAGCGTTTTTTAGTAATAAATAAAAAAAATAATTATTTTTCGATTTATTTAATATATATCATTTATAAAAAAAAATAGAACCTAAAATGGTGCCAACTCGACTAACATTAGCCGAAGTTGACACAATATCATTGTATTTCACCGCATGCCCTCACTCTTCTAAAATTATTGTTTTACCAACACTGGCTCAGCAGAAACACGACAGCACCGATCCAGCATAGATAGATCGGCAGCGGCACATCAACATTTTGCCAACAGATAATCACCACACGTATGCCGGCAACGTAAAGGTGCCCTTTCCAGCAGAAATACGACAGCACTAATATAGCATTTAGTACACCAGCAGCGGCCCACCAGCATTTTGTCAACTGATAATCACCACACGTACGCCGGCAACGTAAAGGTGCCCTTTCCAGCAGAAATATGCATGCACTAGCACTAAACCATCACTTCCAGCAGTTAATCAACTGCTGGGCCAGCAGTTCACTGTTTACTGGGGCCTTTCCTCTACACAATAAAAAAATCCTTTTTAATTTTAAAATTTAAATTAAAATTTTGCTTTAAATACCCACTCCCTTTCACAAATAATTCCACTTTTGAATAAATTTCCATTGTTTCAATATTTTTTATTTCCTAGTAGGCTTAAATCATTTACGTTTTGCACTTGTTGGCTTAGTAATGCATAGTAGTTTAAATTATCCGTAGCATATTTCGCTACCAGTCTAGGGTTTTCAGGTATTAAGTTTTTAAAAAATTCGACACTTTTTAGAGCATACACTCGCAATTTGATATTTTTTAGAAAGTCAAACCATTTTATGGCTTTTCATTTGCAGTTCAAAATACCGTAAAACTTGACAAAACAGTAAATTCGGACTCAATTTATAAAGTTAGACATAAAAACACTGATGGAGAGGAAAAAATATGATGAAATAAATTAATAGCAATAAAAAGCGAGACATAAACGGTCACAGTTTAAAAAAAACATAAAACAATTCTTTTACAGTAGACATTTTGTATCTTTTTGTTGTTGTTGTTTTAAGCACTATTTCTGGGTTTCAGATGTGAATTATAAATAATTCTCATTAAATGTCAGAAAGTTTGTAAGTAAATGATTAACATTATTATTTTCTGCATTTAACGTTTCTCTGAAAGACTGGCTTTGTATTATTTTTAAACATATATTTCATCATCATATGAAAATTTCTTCCTGTGAACTTTCAAAACGATGTTTAAAGTGGACCTGCAATTATTTTCAAATTAAACAAATTTTTTCATGACATCTTCACAATATTTTTTAGAAAAAATTTAGGACGTTGAATGATACGTAAGAGGACTCGTGAAAAAAAGTTAATTCTTGGCGCTATTATGACTTTATTACGTAAAAACACACGTTTCAGAAGTTATGATTTCCTCCCTCATTAAAAAATATATGAAAACAAAACCAATCGAACGCTAGGAGAAATATGATATCCGAAAAGGGGTGGTTGGGGGATGAGAAAGGATAGTATGTAAGTGAAACAATAGAGGTAGGGAAATAAAAACAAATTATTATGCCACTATGATGTTCTTCCAGTCGACTCGGCAGCACAACGGTTAAGGAGCTAGCCTTTCGATTTTCTGGGTTCGGGTTCGAATCCCGGTAAGACATGTGTATTTGTTTTTGTCTATGAATGTTGTTATTTGTCCATGTGTTTGTGTCTTCCTTTATTTATGTGTCTCTTGTGACTGTGTCACTTCTGGCGAGCGGGGTAACGGGCTATAAAGCCTATGCTCTTCCTCTCTAGAGGGCGCAATCACTGTCATTTGTCATGATGTTCTTCCAAATAGGCGATTTTGTTGGTTGGTTGGTATACATATATTTTCAGGCTAGTGTGCTTGCTCAGAGAGCCTCTAATAAACCTTCGTCAAGTAAGACATTCACAACACACACACACTCACATGCACACATATACGTGACAGATGCTGGCATCTATCACGCGCCACATCCACAATTTAGACATGTCCCTGAAGGGGAGGGAAATAGTCTCCAGAAACCTGTACCCGCAGGAAACTGCGAAATGACCTCCCACAGGACTTTCGGACCCAACAGATTTAACGAGCACGTACTCCGCATATACTCGGTGAGTTTTCAGCGACCAGGACTCGATCGCGGGACCTTCCGATCCGTAGATTAAGACACTGACCACAGGGCGCCTCACAGCCCTTCCAAATAGGCTAGAATTCGGGCATTGTTGAGGAAACCAAGATAGTGCAAGAATATAGTTGGCTTCGCAGAAATCAAATTAAAAAGTTTGAAAGTTTAAAATTGAATCAGGAGGGAAAACTGAAACAGTGATTAAACTTCCAAGAATGAGTAGCAACTGGAGATTTTTCACATTTCAATTTCTTAACGTAAGGATCCTGTTCTATCGGACAAGTAGTCGGATTTTAAGGCCATTAAATTGTCAAATTAAAATGATCAATAAGGGTTTTCAGATTAGAAAGCTCATTTTATTGGTATTGGAGAAAATAACTTTAAATCGCGACTTATTTAAAATGTTTCGAATAATGTTATTGATTCAAAGGTAATGCAGAATGATAATTTACATTGTTTTTCTTCAGTATACTGTGAGTGAGATAATTTTTTTTTAGTTTTAATTATTTGACTGTCAGCCGAAAGCATTGCAATTCTCAAAGAAATTTTTTCAAAAGAAAGAAGAAGAAAAGAAACTTCGCATTTTTTTTCCTTCTTATCCATCCTTGTTTCCACCCTAGCACCATATCTTAACATTCAGTCTAAAATTGAATTACCAGTAAAAAAAAATGATAACCCGAAATTTAAAGATGAAAAAACTATTACATTGCGGAAAAAACTAGACACTTTCTTCTGAAGCTTTATTGATTAAAAAATGGTACAATCAACATAAAAAAATGCGTACTTAACTTTTATGAATGGAAATATCCTTATTTCATTTAGCTTAATTAATTGCAAATTACAAATGAAAGGTCAATCGAAAGCAAAAAATCATTTTAAAATGCTATTTGTTGCCCTTAAAAAAAGCAAGAAACAATCTAATGTAGCTAATTTGCAATTATAGTTAATTTTGCACAAAAAAAACAAAGATTCACCTAAGATAATTTTAGTACACAATCAATAAGCTTTTGTAAAGTACAAAAAAATAATACAACTAAAAGGCAATTGAAGCACGACTCTTAGCTTATTGATGACAAAAAATTGCTCGGAGAATCCCAAATAATTTATTTATTTCAAATAATGACCTTAATGTAAGCGTAATTATTTAGTAAATTACTTCATTATTTATTCATTCAGTGCAATTATTTCAATGGCTAAAATTTTTTTGCAAGGTCATTATTTAAGTAAATGTTACATAATTATTTTTTTTAATAAATCCCTCTCTGATGAAATCAGATTTAAGAACTACATCAAACTTTATATCTTTTGATGCAGTTAAAGGTTTCATACCTGTTTGGTATTAATTAAGCAAATATAAAACAAAGATATTTTTAAATAATAAAAAATTAAGAATTTATCAAATAGACAATACATAAAAATATATAGGACATAATTTTTAATAGCTATTGCTAGGAGAACCTTTAAATAACTTTTGGGAAACTTATGGGACAGTATTGTACACATCTTAGAAACTAGGCTCGAGAAATAGTTAAATTGTTAGTCTACTTTCCTTTTTTAATTCGAAGGAATTTTCCTAAAAATGGAAATTAGTTGGGACATTGGGTAGATGGCCATGGCCTCCAATCGTCTGCCCTCCACCTTTCAAATTCGGTTATTTTCGGTCCTATATAAAAAAAAATTATAAAGGCATGGCATTAGTTACCTATCTTTTATACTTTCTGCCTTTACGTTTCTCAGTCTGTCCCTCATAATGTTATAATTTCTCTTCTCTCTGACCGCAATATTTTCCAAATTCTTTTTGTTAGAAAAGTATAACTTAAAAAACCTGTACTTTTTGCTTTTTGTATGTCTGTCTACACGCTTTTTCGTTCGTATGTCCTTTATACTATAAATAGTCTAGTATAAATTCTCTTCTAACATTTTTATTTTAATCAATTTTTTAGAAAGATACCACATCATCCATATATCATTGTTAATTTTTGCCCAGCTATATGTTAGCTTTTCCATCTGTCTGTCTGTTTTTATTACGATTCTAACAGTCTGTATTAAAAAAATAGTTTTTCTGTTAGAAAGGTATGACAATGATACTATTTATTATACATTAAATGTTGTTTTGTTGTTTTCGTATGTCTGTCTACCCATACTATAAGAACTACTGTGGGGCTTAGTACAATAGACTTAAAGTCGCAGTGCTTGGCGATCTTGCCCCCCACCAAGAAAGTCATAAGTCATAAGAACTACTGTGAGTACTAAAGTTACAGGAAAGTTGGCTATTCTTGTTCTTTCAGCGCATCTCATTACTTATAGTATTAGTATTTTATGAAATTAATTTTTCTATTGTGCCATTTTCAGAAAACTGTAAGAAAATAATAGAGCCACCAATATTTCACTAATATATCTGCAAATATCCACTGAAAAAGGTCATAAGTCATTTAAAGTTCAACAATAAAGTTGAGCGTAGTAGCACCCAAGTCTGATTTCACTAATTCTACATTTAAATTTTATTTCTCTACTTTCTAAAAGTATCCTCTTCGAATAGTCGCTATAAATCATGTTTCAACCAGTTGCTGGACTTGATATTTAACCCCTGTTTGTTATATGCTTATTCAAATTGGATTTATGCAGCAACACGACCATGCTCGCAAACCATCATTTTTCACAATCGCCAAAATCCGCCAATAAACAGACAGGCCTCCTCAAGGCTTTTTCTAAAAAAAAGATACACTCTCAAAAAAATTTCCTTCAATTCACGGAAAAAGTCTGTGCAGCACTGCTACCGGAAAGTTTCCGTGAATTGAAGGAATACTTTGGTCCGCTAAAAGAAGGAATTATTCCGTTCTTTTTTAAAAGATATATCCGTTGTGTTTATTTTTTCGTTAAAAAACGAAAATTTTATGTATTTTGAATAAATATCGAACTTCGAACGACATCGTACGCTGACGCCGTCGTGACTTTGGACTCCACAGATTTAACGAGCACGTCTGTCCCAGTGTCCTCGGGCCCTAAACTTCCCAGTACACTTATCCGATTTATAGGATGATTGGCAGTAGGTGGGATTCGAACCCCCGCACTCTTGAGAAGGCTGAATCCTGAGGCGAATGCTTTAACCACTCGGCCATTGTGACGCATCACTTCAAAATATTATTATAGGAGTTACTGCTGCAAAAAGTCGTGATATCGTTAGAAATTAATAGAGGCCTCTTCTACCCACCAACAATAATATCGCGATGCGCATGCGCGGTTCAAAGAAACCGGAATTTTTCTGTTTTTTTTATAAAACGGAAAAATTACTGTGAAAAAAGATGGAAAGTTTAGTGTATAAAGACGGATTTTTCTGAGAGTGATAGCAACTGCCAACTTTCAAACTAGCACCAAATAAAAATAGCATCGCAATAATATATTTTAGTGAAATTCAAACTTTTTTAAAACTGGTACATTAAAAAATATCCAGCACGTAACTTAGTCAATTAGTTATTACAGTTTTAGTGTAGTCGATGCTAAGAAATATTTTGTAAAATATGCCGTGGTGAAACCATTTAAAGGTAGGGGCATCGTTTTCAAGAAAAAAAATGTATCTGTTTAAGAAAAGGAAAAAAATAACAAATAACTTCCAAACAAATACATCTTAACGTTCTTCATAATTATTAATAGATGCTTTTCTTAACGTTCTTTAGAAAATCACTGCTTGGAAATCGGAGAAGTGAGGGCTGAAATTTTGAACCCACACTATCATCATCCAATTCGAAACAGATATGAAAGCAAGACCAGAAATATATTATGAAACTTACATCAACAACCGAAAACCGCTTTGATCACGAAAACCAAACTCATATTAATCTTATTAAGTCGATGGGATAAACTACAATGAATCAAAACTTTACAGCAAAAGAATGCATAAACTTTAATACATTATGCATACAAAATTTAGAACGATTTTCCGTATAAATCTATATCCAGTAGTTACCTAGAATTTGTGAGTCAGACATGCAAATTTATGTACACAAACTTAATATAGTTTGTGAATTATAGTTTAGATTTACGATTTTAATAAACTTGTGACTTTCGGTTTTAATCTGATGGTGAAAACTTATTTGAGCAAATAAGTCCAGGTTTTAATTGTGATATGAAATGCAACTATGAACAAATTTGTAACATAAACTTAAATTGATTTTTTTTCTCATTACTATTTCATTAAATACAGTTATAATAAAGAAACACCAATATTTGGATATGCAAATAAAAAAACCACTCCAACTTGAAGTAAGTGAGTTGGTGAGTTAAAAAGAGTTCAGTTAACATCATAAAAATTAAGAATATGTTTATTTGTAACAAATGATGAATTCTACAAAAAATTCTAATGTGGATAACAGTAAGAATCCTTTATTTTCGGATGATTTTCTTTAATTTTTTGCAATTCGAAAGAATTTTCTAATACGTATTGATATTTTAGAAATTCTTGTCCGTCCGTCTGCACCCCTCTCTGAATTCCATCAGAAAGATATGACATCTGATACCTACTTTAATGATTTTTTTCCTTCGTTTGTAAATTTGTTTTTCGAATTCCAAATAAGGTATGACATCAGATACCTTATTTTTTACAATTTTGCCTGTCTGCCATAGTAGAATTTCTCTGAGTTTCAAAGTGACATAAAAATTAGCATAGTTTCTTCAGGAATTGTCATAAATATCTTTTTAGAATTCTAACGTATGAGTAATTGTAAATTATCACTTTAACAAAATACTTAAAACACTAATTTATCGAACAGTATTAGCTATAAGTAATGAACAAATTGCAGAAAAAGATAATAATTTTATTAGATAAAGAAATTTAAACATATAATCTGATTTTAATTTTTTTACCTATTTTGTTATAAAAGAAGTAAATTTTATCACTTTTATTGTCACGTTATAAAAAAATATTTATTTAGTTGCATTTGTTTGATACATTTCAATACGAACTGTTATTAAAGTGAAATTTAAGTATCTCTCATTTTTTATATTAACTTTGATATGGTGCTTCATTTAAATATTACAAAACATGTTGTGAAACATTTTATCATAAACCTTCTTAAATAAATTTCATTACTTAATTGCTAGGAAAAAATTAATGGAAAATTGAATTCCCGAAAGTAAATTTTAAAATTATATTAGTTTTTAGTATTTTTGCATTCATTCTTTTTATACGTAAACATACTTAGTTTACAAACGTAATTAGCATTTTTTTAACTTAAAGGTATTCTATCCAATTAAATTATGTCCCTAAAGGATTTAAATGGTTAAGGAACACATTTTTATTTAGTTTGTAATATAATTTTTGTTTTCAATCAGTTAATATTAAAAACAATATTTCTAAGAATGCGTAAGAGGTCATTAAAGAGGAAAAAATTACTTTCCGCAGTTTGGTATTGAATAAATAATTAGAAAACAAATTTTAAATGTACTAGAACATGTTAATAATATCATTGAATAAATAAATACAATACTATTTTAATTAGTGGATTTATATTTATTGAAAAAAAGAAATGCATGTATTCTATACATAAAGGTGACACGGATATATTTTTCACCGTTTTTTTACTTATTGTAGATTGTTCTTTTTACCTATTTTAAGATAAACATAACATCATTGTATTCCTCATACTGTTTTAGCTTCCATACTACGTTTATAACTTAAACGTTTATAAAACCAAAATATCTTCATTATTTAATACGCCAAACGGACCTGAAAAATCCTGTGACTTCATTTAAGACACGATTGGTGACTGAAAAGTCTAGAAAAAAGCCAGTTTCAGACGATTTCCAATTCAGAAGCTAAATCATTATTTAAAACGCGAAGCTCAATTTATTTTTTAGACATAACAAGTGTCTAATTTATGGCGGATTCTTCCAAATTTAGTTGTGCCCAACTTACAAATACAAGGCAAGCAGCTCGAATGTTAAATGTTGTAACAGACCTACAAATCGACAACGACACAGCAGTTATATTGTCCCAAAATACAGAAGAAATTCACCAAAGTACTCAGTATTATAAAAACAATCCTACATTTCTTTGTAAGGAAAATGATAGTGTGGGAAGAAATCGTTGTAAAGAGAGTGTCTACTGAACTTTAGATGACAGACTTGTTTACCAAACCACTCTATATGAGCTTAGACTTTTCGTGTTTGAAAAGAAGCTATAACTGGCAAGACTAGAGATTATACACAAACAAAAATAAGGGAAATTGCTAAAGTTGTGTTTATTTTGTTTCGTATTGTTCGGAGTGACAACGGTTCAAGATATAATAGTTTTAAGATAGGATCATGTCGATTTGATAATATTTTAATTTTTCCTTTTTTTATGTGTACTTTATTTGATACTCTCAAAGTTCATGCCAAAGTAAGATTATTTAGATTGTATATCATAAATTACACTTTATGGTTTATGTATTTTGCAGTTTTTTAGAGCTTTACAAATTTTGCTTTAAAGAGTAACAAATTGCATGTTTCTAAAAAATATTATTTGCCTTTATTATAATATGTAAATGTTATAAAGATGGAATTAAATTACAGATGTTGTTTACTATTCATACTGGTTTTCAACTTAAGACACTATTATACAACACTCCTAAATGTATCCATAACGCATCCAAAGAGAGCTTTGCAGTTGTGAACTGAAATCAAAAATCTTGAAAAGAATGTCTTATTACAATTCCAAACAGTATTTAAAAAAAAGATTAATGAAAATATAGATCTAACACCTTAAATAATAAAATATCGTATTTTAGCGAGACTCAAAGTATTCTAAAGCAGTTCGGTTTAACTTTTCTTTTTAAAAAAAAGTAATAGTTCTATTCTTTCTACTCTGTAACATTGAAGTCAGGCATTATGACCACTACAATATAGTGACCACGCAATATAACTGCGTTGAAAGTAAAATATTCTACAAAGTAATTTCCGTCTGCCCATCGCCAACTTTTACAACCTTTTCACAAGTAGTTTGGCTTATCAGTTAGACACTTTAAAATTGAGTTGCTACCACATTTTAAACGTGTATTCAAAAAAAAAATCAAAGGAGATTAATGTAAATTATTTCTGTAAATTATTTTTAATAGTTTTAAGATAGGATCATGTCGATTTGATAATATTTTAATTTTTCCTTTTTTTATGTGTACTTTATTTGATACTCTCAAAGTTCATGCCAAAGTAAGATTATTTAGATTGTATATCATAAATTACACTTTATGGTTTATGTATTTTGCAGTTTTTTAGAGCTTTACAAATTTTGCTTTAAAGAGTAACAAATTGCATGTTTCTAAAAAATATTATTTGCCTTTATTATAATATGTAAATGTTATAAAGATGGAATTAAATTACAGATGTTGTTTACTATTCATACTGGTTTTCAACTTAAGACACTATTATACAACACTCCTAAATGTATCCATAACGCATCCAAAGAGAGCTTTGCAGTTGTGAACTGAAATCAAAAATCTTGAAAAGAATGTCTTATTACAATTCCAAACAGTATTTAAAAAAAAGATTAATGAAAATATAGATCTAACACCTTAAATAATAAAATATCGTATTTTAACGAGACTCAAAGTATTCTAAAGCAGTTCGGTTTAACTTTTCTTTTTAAAAAAAAGTAATAGTTCTATTCTTTCTACTCTGTAACATTGAAGTCAGGCATTATGACCACTACAATATAGTGACCACGCAATATAACTGCGTTGAAAGTAAAATATTCTACAAAGTAATTTCCGTCTGCCCATCGCCAACTTTTACAACCTTTTCACAAGTAGTTTGGCTTATCAGTTAGACACTTTAAAATTGAGTTGCTACCACATTTTAAACGTGTATTCAAAAAAAAAATCAAAGGAGATTAATGTAAATTATTTCTGTAAATTATTTTTAATAGTTTTAAGATAGGATCATGTCGATTTGATAATATTTTAATTTTTCCTTTTTTTATGTGTACTTTATTTGATACTCTCAAAGTTCATGCCAAAGTAAGATTATTTAGATTGTATATCATAAATTACACTTTATGGTTTATGTATTTTGCAGTTTTTTAGAGCTTTACAAATTTTGCTTTAAAGAGTAACAAATTGCATGTTTCTAAAAAATATTATTTGCCTTTATTATAATATGTAAATGTTATAAAGATGGAATTAAATTACAGATGTTGTTTACTATTTATACTGGTTTTCAACTTAAGACACTATTATACAACACTCCTAAATGTATCCATAACGCATCCAAAGAGAGCTTTGCAGTTGTGAACTGAAATCAAAAATCTTGAAAAGAATGTCTTATTACAATTCCAAACAGTATTTAAAAAAAAGATTAATGAAAATATAGATCTAACACCTTAAATAATAAAATATCGTATTTTAACGAGACTCAAAGTATTCTAAAGCAGTTCGGTTTAACTTTTCTTTTTAAAAAAAAGTAATAGTTCTATTCTTTCTACTCTGTAACATTGAAGTCAGGCATTATGACCACTACAATATAGTGACCACGCAATATAACTGCGTTGAAAGTAAAATATTCTACAAAGTAATTTCCGTCTGCCCATCGCCAACTTTTACAACCTTTTCACAAGTAGTTTGGCTTATCAGTTAGACACTTTAAAATTGAGTTGCTACCACATTTTAAACGTGTATTCAAAAAAAAAATCAAAGGAGATTAATGTAAATTATTTCAAAATGAAGACTCAACTAACTTTATAATCTGTGTGTTGAGTTAATAAACTATTCTGAAGACGTATAAAATACTTCACGCAACTAATGTGCTGAATCTTGTGGGTAAGTTTCATATAATGTGTGACTTCTAAGTTACTGATGTCAATCCTTACTGGAATAATTCAGAAAGTCGTTGAACAAAAAACAACATGTCTTATGTGAATAACGATCAAGCTTTATATGTTATATTTGGCAATAATCGCCAAGTTGGCGGAATCGAATTGTTATCCGTCCTTTGTTGTTGTTGTCGTGTGACCAGTGCAATAGTAATAAAAAAAGACTGATCCGTCCGCTAGTCTATTCAAATAATTGACTTTTGCTTAACTATTCGTACCTTTAACAACTATAGTTCAATATGATTTTTACATTTTAAACAAAAACAAATACAAACTTAAAGCCTATTAAGGGGACTCAGTACCACGAAATCGATTAATTTGCCGATTTTTTCCTGTATTCCAATACTAATTAAACTATCTCGTATGTTTTTCAAAAGTTTCGATATAATTGGAAAAAATTCACAGAATAGCCCTTTTATTTCAACTTCTCAGAAACTGTTTCTCTAGAAATTACTTCTTTAAATTGATCTCACTCAGTTCATAAAATTTTGAAAGATACGAAAATTCTGAAACTCCAATAAATTTTCCTGAAACAATGTTAATATTTAGTCTGCACGTAAAAGTAGCTCTATATTGAATAGAAATATGAACGATACATTGCAAACATTCGATGTATTCTTTCAATAAAATGGATGAATTTTGTAGTTTTATGTCAAATTCAAGTGTTTGTACAACTGATTTATTTTTTACAAAACTTTGTTTTCAGAACTAAGAACTTCATGTGCAGAGTATATTTAAAACTTTACGATTCTAAAATTCATAATAAAAATTACAAAAAATTATCTCTGAAACACGGTGTAAGCTATCATAAAGTTTTGCGTAAGTTTTAAGTGTTTAAGGAATAACGTTGTGTAGCGTTGCCTCGTGAACACGGTGGCAGCACTTTTTGCTAACTTCCATCGTATTTAAGAACAGTTTTAGAAATAGGATTTAAAAAAATTAGCAACCAACTGTGCTACTGATTTTTTTTAAAAAAAAGGAACACATGCAGATCGTCTCCGAGCCTTTTTTTTTAAATATATTTATGGAAAAATGTTAGTTTTATGTAATTTATCCACTAACTCTCAGGATTACCATAGTAGCTCACGCATAGAATCAAAGTTTTGCTATACTACAGGAGAGCTGGCGTTCAAAAATGTTATTAATTACAATTTATGTGGAATTTGTTCATAGAAGAAAACTGACAAATTTAGGATTGTTAAAGATTCACAATTTTAAGACAATTGAAGAGTACAGGGGAAAAACCGCCTGATTCTGTAGAAAAAGGCTTTCTTCAATAGGCCTCTTTGGCGATGATAGCGAGAAATCGCCTAAACTGGTGTACAGAAACCGGTTACTCGCTTTGTTTTTCTTTCGCGGCAGCCCTGATTCATGCCAGATATCATTGGACACGAGTCACAGGTTTGTTCCGCGAATGAAGAACCGAAAGAAAAACCGGTTTCCTGTCGCCAATATCAGCCAAACAGACACAATTACGGGAAGACTCCTAATAAAACAAGCGGTTCTTCCCCTGTACTCTTCAATTATTTTGTAAAATTGGTTTAAAAAAAGTTGATAGTGACATTCAAAGAAAAACTAGTCGAAATAATTGCAACTAAATTTATTTTGAATTCGCAAAGTTGCAGGATTTAGTCGCATTTTGTCACAACTAGCGACCGATAATTTCGAACTCTGTTTACGAAGTGATGTTTCACCAATTTTGTGCTATATTCCCTACAGCGCTTTTATTACGTTAACTATTGTTCTGCTTGTATGTTGTTGAATTTTGACTTTATCGGCCTTTAGGCTATGAAAATAGATTAAGTTTAATACTTATAAGGTCTTTTCCGATCTATTCTTCTACAAAATTTGTAATCAATTTAAATTTTCTAAAAGCGTATATAATACGACAATTACTAGCTACACTTTTTAAACTTATTTTCATCAGACCATGAGATAGCAGCAAACAACTATGAGGTGGAGGCGATAAAATAAGAAATATCAAGAGCTCCACTAAACTACAAACTATTAACACCTAAGGGAATAAAACTGCTTTCTATTGTTATTGCCTCAAACAATTTTAAACTTTATACAATGGACACTTTAGATAGGCCGACAATATATTTGAAATGGTTATGGCTGTGAAAATAGATCAAGTTTAATACTTATAAGGTCTTTTCCAATCTATTCTTCAACAAAATTTTTAAACAATTTAAACGTTCTCTAAGTATATATACTATACGGCAATTACTAGCTACAATTTTCAAACTTTATGAGATTGCACTAGACAAATATGAGGTGGAGGCGATAAAATAAGAAATATCAAGAGTTCCACTAAACTACAAACTATTAACACCTAAGGGAATAAAACTGCCTTCTATTGTTATTGCCTCAAACAACTTTAAACTTTATACAATGGACACTTTAGATAGGCCGACAATATATTTGAAATGGTTATGGCAGTGAAAATAGATCAAGCTTAATACTTATACGGTCCTTTCCAATCTATTCTTCAGCAAAATTTTTAATCAATTTAAAGGTTCTAAATGTATATATACGACAATTACTAGCTACAATTTTTAAACTTATTTTCATCAGACCATGAGATTGCAGTAGACAAATATGAGGTGATAAAATAAGAAATATCAAGAGTTCTACTAAACTACAAACTATTAACACCTAAGGGAATAAAACTGCCTTCTATTGTTATTGCCTCAAACAACTTTAAACTTTATACAATGGACACTTTAGACAGGCCGAAAATAGATTTCCGTTTGTTTGCCGCTACCGAACTTTCTGATCCGGCAACCCTAAATGTAGCTCAGAGCATTAATCGTCCAATAATGGGCCAAGTGACAAAAACAGTTTTCTTCGAAAAAGAAGTGATAATTCGAAGGGAAGTGGCAAGTAACGCAAATAAATGGCCAGTTCCTTGTTAATTGCTTGCTTTCGTAGTCATGGAGTCAAATTATACGAGATTGGTTTCCCGAAAAAAGTGGTATTTGATCTGCTGTTAATGTAATTATCTTTCGAATGAGTTCAGTCTGGAAGGACAGGCGATATTTTGCTAAAACGGAGATCGTCTGATAGAAAAAAAACAGATATCATTATTTTCTAGAGAAATCTTTTTGATACAATAATGAGTTTGGTCACTAAAGGTTGTGTGATGAAAAAATATGGCTGACAAGAAAGATGAAATGTTTTTCTTGGTTCATTATCAACAACAATTGAGAATTTAGGTTACAATTATGCTGTGGCCCGTGCTAGTTACATCAATACAAATTAATAAACTATCAAAGAATTGTGCTTTGTCTTGTTTCTATTTTTTGAGTAAAAACTAATTTATATAAAACAAATCTTGCAATTCATACCTGTATTAAAATATAAAAAATACATTTACGGGTTAAACTTCTGCATCACGCGTTTGTTTTTAAAAATATTTTTACTTAATTTTTTTTATTAATAATATACTTCAAAGTAAACTTTTCAACAAGTTGGTATGCATAAACTTAAGTAAATTTTAGTATTAGGAGGATAATGAAACTGTTCAAATAAAATATGCAGAAAACTACTAAATACAATTGAAGAGTTTAGTGGAAGAATGTGCTAAGTCACAAAAAGGGGAAAACAAGAAAACGAAATTTAAAGTTTTTAGTTTGCACTCAGATTTGTTAAAAAAAGGAACTTGCAAACAACTTGAGAAAAAATACAAAGAACTTGGAAGTTCAAGGGATTTAATAGTATGTTCATTGACAAAAAAAATCCATCATTTTTTTCAAAAAATGTCATTTTGCACGTTCTTCCACTATGCTCTTCAATTCATTTAAATATTCCATAAACATACTACACATAGAAGATGCAAATTATAAAACTTTAACGTTTAAGCAGATATTGTGGTAATTCTAACCGTACATTACTATTGCAAATAGGATTAACGTTATATACATCCCTACAATTATAGGCAAACATATCGACGTTCACATATAATTGAATTCTGTTTTAAGCGTATTTCGAAATTCTACCAGATTATATTAAATTTAAACGCAATTACAAGAGATTGAATTAGAAATATGATTGGAAAAATGTTTGGATTAAATAAATATCTGAATTTTTAGTCTATGTTATGTTTAAAAAAATTTATGTATATGGCATCTTTAAAATATTTTCAGTAAAAAAACTTTAACAGTTTAAGATTATTTAGTAAAACTTTAGGTTTTTTCAAAATAAGGAAGATTTCAAAGAGATTGCTGATTTTATTTGCAATAGCAAATATATTTGGGCGTAAATATAAAACTGCATAACCTAGTTCCTATATACCAAGAAAAATAATATTTTAAAACTATTTTCAAAATCCCTTTAGGCCATTCTTTAACTATAACTATACAAAGGAAAATATTTAAATATTTAGAACTATTGAAATACTTCAAACAATCCTTGAGCTTAATAGAATTCCCTTCAGTTAAACTTCTATCTTTTAAAATTTTATTTTGATAATGGATTATTTTTTCTGAAAAATTATAAAACACGGAGTATTACTTTATATAAAGCTATATTTAATGAAATGTAGGGGAAACCAGGGATATTTAACCCAATTTTCAGGTTTGAAATTTTTATTTGGTTCAAACGTTATTTATAGATGCTTAAATAAACTATATTTATACTTCATTTAGTTTTGCACCACAGATAATGATATAATTATTAAACTAAAGGATCAACAGTAAAATTGAAAATGGTTATAAATTAAAAACCAAAAATTTAGGTCAAGTACTAAAATATATAGGGATGCTTGACCCACCCATATGGGACACTTATGCATAACTCATACATTTGGAGTATGATTTAATATTGTATTTTTAAAAGTTTTGTAAAACTTTTATATTTATTCCCAGCTAGCACCCATGGACCCACGTGGTTTCCCAGTGGGTATCCCATAAGGGCCCAGAAAAAAATGACCCCCTTTTTTCCGGTGAAACCACGTGGGCCCAGATGGGTTAGCGCAACTAAGCCGATGTGGACATACATAGACCCCTCATGGATCAAGAAAGAAACAACTTGACCACGACTGAAAACCGAGTTCTAAAGTACTCTAATCAATGTCGTGGGCCTCTTATGGATAGCCCACTAAAATCTATATGGACTGCCCATAATGTTCCATGTAGATTTACGTTGTTTTATTATTTTTTTTCAATAAGTGTAAAATATACAATTTTTAGCATCCAAATACATAAGTGTCACTTAGTTATTACAAAATAAGTAATATTTTATTCATATTGTATCGTAGTTAACTCATAATTTGCTAAAATTGTGTACATGGGATTCGCATGGCTTGATGATGGGCTGATGGGGCCCACCAGTGCCCATATGAACCACGTGGGCCCCGTTGGACCTTGTGGATCACACGTTGATGTGCTACCTGGGTTGTATTAGAAGGTGAATCCATTGTGTCGCTTGAAATTAACTGTACAAGATATGTTGGTGGTTTCTAGTCTCCTTGAAGGCAATTCAAGATAATCTACTCCTGATGACTCGCAACCGAAAATTGCCTGTTGCTTTTTATCTACCCCAATCATCAGGCTATCTTTTATTTTTATTTTTCACAGCTGAGTCATAACCAAACTTGGTAGCTAACTTAGTGGTCAAACAATGATTCGTTAGAGCCATAACTTTATAATAGGTTGACAGTGGATCTTCTTTTCCATTTAAAACTTTCTTTACTTTATATCATTGAACAGAATATTTTATTTGTAGCCACCCTAGACTTTTCTGCCTTACATTCTCAACTGGTTTCCTAATGTGGACGAAACGTTTTGTTTGCAGTATTTGACGTGGGCCACTCATGCATTAACTATTCCTAACATATAGCTCACCTATAATAAAATTCCTCTACTAAAATGCAGTTTACCAAATTTAGTTGTCCTAAACTAAATCTAGTAATTTAAAGGATGTTACCCAAATCAAAACCCTGTTCGTAAAATACAATTCTTTTAAACTAAAATGCAATCGCTAAAATACATGGTTCTCTTAAGCTATCACCAAGTTATCCTAGAATATAACTTATATCTAAAGTTTAGTTTCTGAATTGCAGTTTTCTAAAATGCAGTTCTCCGATCGTCAAGTTCGTCTTGAACCTTCCGAAAAGACTTCACTGGCAGTAATAATGATTAAGAAAGGAAAATCTTCTATTCTATTTCATTGACTATTACGCTATCTACCGAAGTGAACACAGAAGATTTCATTTTATTCTATCGAACAAGTAGGAAACGAACCAAAATAAAACTCGAAAATATTATCGTTTTCCACGATGTTAAGGCAAAAATAATCAATTCACTGAATCGTTTGATGCAAGCAGAAATGAGTGTTGAAAGTGAATTTCATAAACAATAGGCAACATCAAATAATGAAGAAAATAGAATTGGGGAAATGCGTGTCAGAATTTGGAATCCAAATAGATTTGTCTATTTTGCAAATCTTGTTATGGTGTTCGATTTTGAGAATTTCGATTTGGGGGATTTCAAACAAAATGGTGTGGAAAGGAATTTCTTTCGTGATAAATTTGGTAGAAATTTAAATTGTTATATGCTTGATAACATGAAAGAACTTTTATTATATTGAAATAAAACATTTGCCAATGAAAATGTGGCCTACAATAATTTAATAAACTTTTATTTTAAATTAATCTTTAAAGTATACATTGCTTCGAGTATAAAATACTTTGCAAATGACTATGTACTCTTTGGACTTATGTTGCTTTAATTTAAATTTTAATAATGAAAAAAGAAAAGTATCAAACGAAATTTATTCTTTAAAGAAAATACTAATTCCTTTAAGCAAAATTAATTCTTGTTTAAAAAAAAGTAACATTATTTGTTAGAATTTACTTTGAAATACTCTGTGTTAGTGTGAGTGAAAGCTACAAGGGTACATGCTCATGTAAAATTAAAGATGTTAATTTTCGTTAATTCTTGAAAAGGTCATAAGTATATTGTCCTCTACAAGACATAATAAACGTGGGTTTACAATACCCTTAAAAAGTACATGAAATAACGATTTCTTCATGCATACATTTTTAAGGAATTTCATGTCCACAAGATATGTTTTTGCCTCATTGAGAGATAGTTTAAATCAAGTTCAAATGTATACAAATTTGCAATTATGAACCAATTAATTTAAACTAATGGTTTAATTGTTTTTAACCTGAAACTACTAATATGATTTGTTTTTATAGCATTATTAATAATAAATAGGCTAATGTAATTACATGCTATGTAATAATGAATCTCCTTTATTACCTTAGTGGGATAGAATTTCCAGCAAATCTCTTATAAAAATAAATAGGTAAACTAAGGATTGGTCCTAGTTCAAATTGGAAAAATAGAAAATTCCCCAGAATAATTACAAGGGTTTTCTTAAAGATTTGACTATGAAGTAGTTAATTAAAGATGGATGAAAACTCAAGTGGTTTTTACCAATTGAATGGGGCTACTATGGATATAATACGCTAAATGAACAAGTAGCCGCAAAGCAAGAGTTTTGGCAGTATTTTCTATGCTATAATAGCAATGGTTTTGCATAAGAATGGGGTCGGATTTACTAAAAGATGAATTTTCAGTGGGAGGTGTTTGGCAAACTTGAAAGCTTAGGACTTTTTGGATCTTACTCTTTGATGCCTAATGAGTCATAAAACAAAAATCTATATTCAATTTTGTTCCAATACAGGAATGTTTCAGATTATGTAATGCTCTTGTTTTCATTTTTATCGGTACGGCGATTTCATTGGTTGATCCGGTTTCCCTTACTTCGTTTCATTGGTTGCTTCGGTTTCCCATACTGCGTTTCATTGGTTGCTTGGTTATACTTTTAAATTGACGATATAGATGAAAAGAGACTTTCTTTCTCTCCAAGCTTCTTTAATAAATATTTTGAAAAGCCAACATCATAGCAAGAAGTTAGCATTTTAAAAAAATTAATAAGTAAAATATTCTTAGAAAACTCCTTTTTGAATACCAAAACATAAATAATTCCATGCAACAAATAAAAACAAACCGTTAAAGCTGTTGCCATTCATGACGTGAAATAACCCCTTTGATCTTTCTTTTATAAATATGATTGCAGTACACTACTTGATAAATTTTTTAAAAAAAATAAGTTTTTGAAACAAAAATGTCGTATAAGAAATCTTTAAAACGCCTTTGCGTTATTAATATAATTTTGTTTGAAAAAACAACGTATTCGCAACCGCAAATAAAAAAAGTTATAGGGTCTAAAAAATATTTAACCGTTTAGGGACTTATAAGAAGTCCCCTCTTCAATACATAAAAACTATTAAAAATTTATTTATTACATTTATTTTACTTATATTTATTTTTAAAATTTCCTATACTTACATTTTTGGTTAAGGTAGGTGAATACCCAAAATTCTAAAATTTTTACTATTGGTTTAATCTTTTCCAAATTTGGCATAGTTATTGCAAATGTAATGAACAATGCTTTTTAGGCAATTTTTTTTATTTAAATATAATTGATTCATTTTAAACGGTGATTTTCAACTAAAAAAGGGGTTTACGCCAACACTCCTAGCATAAAAAGTTTTACTTTAATTTACCTGAAATATTTTACAAATGTTATTTCAATATATATCTGTGCCATGAACCTCTAACATCTGGTGTAAATATACAATTTTTTTTAAATGTCCAAGTGTAAGTTAATCGAAAAAAATCCTTTTTTTTTGTAGTTAATTTATAACATTTTTCTTAATAACTTTTTTTCTGGTAATTTGTATGTAACTCTAGAGAGTCATTGCATTCATCAGTTCAAAACGAAGAATTTAACGCATAATTAATGTCTATAGGATGAAAATTCAATGTGGTAGACTTGTTAGCGTAAACCTCTTTTTTTAGTAGAAAAACACCGTTTAAAATAAATAAATTATATTTAAATTCAAAAAAATGCCGAAATAGTATTATTCATTATATTTGAAATCACTATGCCAAATTTGGAAAAGATTAAAGTAATAGTAAAAATTTTAGAATTTTGGGTATTCGCCTACCTTCAGTATACTTTTTATAAAGTATTTTGATACATGATTATATTGCTCCTTCTATTAAACTACACTGTATATATATTTTTTTGTTAAGAATTATCTTCAAATGACATAGTTTGATATAATTAATCATAATATTGCAATGCTACGAAACAGTCAAAATGCCCTAAAATACCTATTTTCAATAAAAATTTGTTGCCGTTTTCAAATTTTGATTTATTGTATTTTGATGCTGATAAAAACAAACTTCTAATTATAAATTAATTTTAATAATGCATTTCACCAAGCTAATTTTATATCACTCAAGACTTTTAATTCACAACCTTGTCTTAAAGTGACGCTTTCAACAGAAAATTTTTAGAAGTTCAAGTAAAACTTTTTTGTGAAAAGTACTTTTAGAAACAATTTCCTGAACTCTAAAAACATTTTTCGAATATAATAATTACGTCAAAAAAATCTAAATTACTCTCTGTTAAAAAAAATTAGATAATAATTTAAACAACGAAACAAAAACCACAGCAACAGTGCTGGAGTGTTGCCCCTTTTTAAAGCATGAAATTTTATTAAAATATCTTCCGCTTAAGATAGTTAGGTATTTATGATGAGAAAAAAGAGCAGAAATGTAAAACATATTTTCATTACAGAATGCAAGCATAAACGTGTTTCAAAAGCTTGAATCTTCATAATAATTATTTTATTTAAATTGAGTTTAATTAATACCCTTGCAGCGGTTTGATTAAACAAGTGTTTGTTCGTAGCAATAATGTAAATTAAAAGTAAAGCAAATTATTTAATTTATGAGTAATAGGTTTTAACAAGCATATTAATTAATGACTGCATCTATTTTTGAAGTCCACAAATAACTAAATCACAGATAAACTTCTAATGTGCAGATATAAGCATTAAATAATTGTCGCAAAGAGATGCTTCATTAAAAAGCTCATTTGTGGGTTAATTTGTAATTTCCGGAATACCATTTCTACATGTTATATTTTTCTTTGTGTGTACAGTCTGTTTAGTAAAGTGTTTTGTTTTCAGCAAGATATAACATATTTTCAGATAAATATGTCATAAATAATGAATTTTTTTGGTTGTATATTGTTTTACTAACTTATAGTTAGGATATCAGTCGCTTTTGTTTTGTTATAACTCCTTCGAATAATAGCATCTAACTACTAATAAATTATTTCTAACGTCATACTATGATTCATTGTACTTTTCAAACATAAAGCTATTCTTTAAACAGTACATAAACAAAAATTTACTTAATCTTGACTTTCCATTCTTGACAAATAACGTAGATTACTAAGATTATTCAACGAATATATCAGCTTAGCGGAAAAGGAACTTTCCTAGAAAAAATTCAATTAGTTTAGAATCAATTAGAGTAATTAGTTCTAAATCGGAAATTAATCATATTGACAACATTTTGGCAGGTTTGATAGAAAACGATAGAAAGCGTACCTACAATCTTACGTTAAATGGTGTTATTGTGAACCCTAATTTCAGTATTCTAGAAAAAGGTACATAGCTTACTTTTCAGACATAAAACTATGCTTTAAACAGTACACAAGCAAAAATTTACTTAATCTTGACTTTCCATTCTTTACAAATAACGTAGATTACTAAGATTACTCAACGAATATATCAGCTTACCGGAAAAGGAACTTTCCTAGAAAAAATTCAATTAGTTTAGAATCAATTAGAGTAATTAGTTCTAAATCGGAAATTAATCATATTGACAACATTTTGGCACGTTTGATAGAAAACGATAGAAAGCGTACCTACAATCTTACGTTAAATGGTGTTATTGTGAACCCTAATTTCAGTATTCTAGAAAAAGGTACATAGCTTACTTTTCAGACATAAAACTATGCTTTAAACAGTACATAAGCAAAAATTTGCTTAACCTTAGCTTTCCAAACCTTACAAATGGCATAGGTTACTAAGATTACTCAACGAATATATCAGCTTACCGGAAAAGGAACTTTCCAAAAAAAAAAATCAATTAGTAGTATGAGTTCTAAATCGGATATTAATCATAATGACAACAATTTGGCATGTTTGAATGAAAATTAGAACAAAAAGCGTACCTTCAATCTTACGTTAAATTATGTTATTGTGAACCCTAATTTCAGTGTTTTTGGGGAAAAAAAAGTGTATAGCTTTTAATCGATTACAGTTTAATTAAAAGCATATGCGGTATTTTCCACTAACCCTATTGTTTAATCGTTAAACAAAGGAGCTAGATGAAAACTTTTTTTTATATCTGCCTCCCATCATAATCGATATTTTTTTAACATTGTTTGAAAATACAGAGAGTTCATTAACAAAATGAACTGGCTTTTTTGAGAGCAAAGTAATGAGTCAAGTAAAGCAATTTTAAGGGTTAATCAAGTTAACCCTCTAGTATGATACATAGATAATCCAGTTTGTGTGCTTGTTCGGAGAACCGCTTATAAGCTTTCGTCAAGTGGGACAGACACAGAAAGAAATGTTACAGTCACAAAGAAATGAATAACACATAGACAAATAACCACATTTATTGACTGTCAGAAACATCCATGCCTGACCGGGATTCGAACCCGACCTCAGCAGCTCCAAAGGCTACTACACTAACCATTCAGCCGCCGAGGCGGCGTTAACCCTCTAATGCACACTGTTGCCGTTTGCAACAAGTATGACAAATGACAGTGATTGCGCCCTCTAGAAGGGAAGGGCGTAGGCTATAAAGCCTTGCAACAAGTAACAAAATCCTCATTATTCTATTAAAGTAGAGCTCCCTCTCGGCAATTTTTTTTCATCTATTACATTAAATTTTGAAGTTTTAGTTACTAGTAATCCTCATAGATGACTGTAGTAAAAGTGTATTCAAAATTTAAAGAGTGAGGTTGTTAACTGTTGTGAAATTAAGTTTTTGGCCGTATTCAAAGTATAATAATACCAGTACTAAATACAAATAAATTGTTTTGAAAAATTAATTGCAGTTAAAACGGGTTATCTTTATACATAGAAGGCGACTTCTGTTTGTTTTTATACGACGCGAAATCTTAAGAACCACACAACAGATCGTTACGAAATTTGGTGCAGAAATTCATCTCATCTCTGGAACAAACATAGGCTAAGAATTTTTCAAATCAGACTATTCCTTCTATCGTTTTCGAACGTTTTAAGGGGGAAAATACACCACTTTCGCTCAATTCTGATCATTTTTGCCCTTTCGTGATGCCATTCAGCAGAAAAAATTAAATAAAACTTTTAACGAAAATAATTGAAGTTGAAAATGTTTAGTTTGTTCTGTTTCTAAATTCATAATTTAAAAAATAATTAAATTTCTTTTCCTCGCCAAATTCGCAGAAAAAGCGCCAAATTAGCTAAAAAAAACATTATTTGGGAAATTACGATGACTTTATCGGTGAATTTTATAGCAATTTTAAAATTTTGAATTTTTAAGGTAATATAAGTAGCGGTATTCTGTACTTTTATAACGAACGGTAATTGCAACATAAGCTTATTATTCTATAACAGATTAAATGATAGATGAATAGAACTGACCTATATAAAAAATTGCAAAAACGTTTGTTGCTTGCTGGAGTAGCTTATTTTTAATTCTCACTGATTATTTTTTACTTAAATATGTTTTCTTTTTAATTTGAGCTTCTCAAAAGGTATTTTTGAAATTAATATTAATCATTAATGGGTAATTCCACGTCAGAAGAGACCACGACTGCAAAAAAAATATTTTTTTCTACACTTGCAACTTTTATATTTGCTTTAGAAATGTTTGAATTTTATTATTTTTGTATCAACAACTATTATTGTTTCATCTTTGGCAACACAGCAGCTTTAAAATATCCGCTTTGTTTTGAATGCATGGTCTCGTGTTTTTTCATCATTTTGAACAAATGAATTTTAAGGTACGAAACGCGTTTTATCAGACTTTTTGATAAAATTATTAAAATACACTATCAAAACTACCTTAAAAACACACTATTAACTGGTATTTATAACTAAGCGATGTTTAATTAGGAAGATAAAAATCTCCTTTTTGACTGTAGTGTCAGTCACGAAAAGATGTAAAAGTTTCTATAACTTAAAAAAAAAAGGCTTTACATCAATTTTTTTAAGATATTTTCTAACTTTAGTAACCTCTGTGTAATTCCACACCTCTTAATTTTAAAAGGAAAAGCATTTTCTCTATTTATAACACATTTTAGCTTTGTAGTGTCAGTCACAATGTAGTGTGAGTCACAACTTCTTTTTGATATAGACGTTTTAGATTAGCTATAATCTTTGTAGATTGCTTATATTTTGATAATTTTGATTTAAGATGGCTATATCAACAGCTAAAAGAAAGAAAAAGAGCAAAGGGGAAGGTTTTAGGAGGGGATAAATTACAAAAATTTAAAGAAAATGAAAGCAAAAACCACTTTATGGACAACATTTCAATTAAAAGTATTTCACCTCCATTGCAATCCTCCAACCATTTGACAACCTTGGGTGGTAATTTTTTTCAAAAAGTCATGGTCATCTTTGCCTTCAGTCATGGTCAAGGACCAATTGATGGACTTCGTGATACAGTGAGGAGGGGATAAAAGAAGTTACACTTTCTATCAAATTTGACTCACATTTTGCTAAAGATTTTTTCACTTTGAATAAGAAATCTGCCCAAACATATCACTATTATACATTTCTGACAGCTGTGTAAAGGCAAAGTAAGTAGATTAAATGATATATGCTCATCAAAGAAGATAAATACTTCCGATTCCCTGCACTCAAAAATTACTCCGGTTTTTTTTTTAAATTCAACAAATACCTACTTAAAACAACTTCCAATGTTTCATTAAATCCCCCAAAATACTACAAGGCGGATAAAACAAATTTAAATGTTGTAAAAAGAAATATACCTCTCAACAAAATTCTGAAAATGAACTTAATGCGATAAAAAGAGCTTTATTTCCTTTTATAGTTAAACTATCGTTAAAAATTTTGTTGGCAAATGTTTAGTAAAGATGCTTATTCAGTAAAACTGAAACATCTGCAATGGTCGGGAAGTCTTTTTGCGTGGCTTCAGGGTCAGGGTTTTTCAGAAAATGCTATTGAATAAAGAAGTAAGAAACTACCAGAAACCATAACTTTAGGGAACCTTGTGTAACTTTTTGTAACTATATTTTTACCGTGTACGCAATTTTTAACTTACCATGTTCAACACTATTTGCATACGTTTTGTTATTATTGCCAAAATTTCCATTTCTGTGATACAATTCACATGATGTAGTGTGTCACATGTTGAATATAATGTAACTCACGTACAAAAGTGTTAATAAATTATTTCCTAAGATATTTCAATACTTTTTTGCTATTAAATGTTTCAGTTTTAAACCTTATACTTAAAATAAGCACTGGTAGAATGTTGATTTGGTTGATTTGCTGCATTTTGAAGAAGAAATTAGAGTTTAACAAAATTACCAGAAATCTACTTTAGGGGACGTTGTGTATTTTTTTCTAACCATAATTTTACCATTTATGCAATTTTTAACTGTCCATGCTCAAAATTATTAACATATGTTGTGTTATTATTGCTTAAAATTCCATATATGTGATAAAATTCACAATGTAGTGTCAGTCACGCACAAAAATGCTAATAAATTATTTCCTATGGTATTTCAATACTTTTTTGAAGTTAATATATTTAGCCTGAAACCGTATACTTAAAATAAGCAGTGGTAGAATGCTGAATTACTGCGCAATCAGAAGTAATTAGAATTTTCATGATAGCCAAAAATCTACGAACTTTCGTGTAGTGTCAGTCACATCAGGACATTTTTATCATATTTAGTTAAGTAATAACTTTTTTAAAAAAATACTGATTGCTAAAAATACTATATGCTAAGGGGTATACTGACATGCAATACTTTTTTTTAATAAATATAAAATAATTATGAACTATGCAAACGAAATTGGTTAAATCGTTCTGATGTAGTGTCAGTCACGCGTGGAAATGCCCTAATATATCCAAGATGGGTAATTAAATGGAAAAAATTACTGGGCAATCTTCATATCTTATGTAACTCAGATGAAAGGGAAAAAGTAGTTAAATTGACGATTAAATTATTTTTTCACCTCTACCCGTGCAACGTCGGGTATAACAGCTAGTTTTGAAATAGTAGTAGTTTTCCAGTCATCGTCATTAAAATTGGAATTTTGTAATTGGTTTTATCGTATGGAAAATATTTTAAAAATTGAAATTATTTAAATTCTAATGAAGTTAAATTTTTTTCAATAAATTTCCCAGTATGTATGAGTATTAAGGATGCATATATATTTTTTCTGAATGAAAATAAAATCATGCATTAGAAGGTTAAGTAACTTATACCACATGCATTACGTAAAAAGTGGGGGTATTATAATTGTTTTGTCCGCATGCCTGTCAGTCCGTCCGTCCCTCACAAAAAAAAATATGAAGTTGAACGTAGTAATTCCTGCTTTATGCATTCTCAACAGAAATTCCTGAGTGCTTCCAGATTAATTATGGTCGTACTTTATAAAGTTATTGGATTTTTTTTAAATGGTGCACAAAAGCTTATGATTTTGTGAATAGTTCGCTCAGAAAAAATTCAACTCTTTGTGAAAATAATTATTTTTTAGCTTTTTTATTTGGTATTTTATATAAAAATTACAACTAATTTAAAGTCAAATTTTTCAGCTACGAATAAAAAATTATTCATATTTTCTTACACGTGAAATCTATTATTTTTTTCTTCATTAACTTTCTCTTTTCTTTCAGTACGAAAATATAAAAAAAGAAAAATATTTCATTAAAATATTCCATGTAATAAATACGATATTGATATCTTATAATGAATTTTCTAAGAATTTAAATTAGATTAGTTCTAAAAAAAGAGATAACTGACTGAAATTTGCAACCAAAAATGAAACATAAAATCCATCTATTTTAAACAAAACTATTACTTTTAAAATTTTAAAATAATAATAATCAAAAAATTTATAAATTTATTATAGTTGTCAAAACCTAAACAAGTTGTAATATTAATTGTTCAACTTCCCAAAAACTCGTACGATTATCACAATCAATTAATTTAACCCACCGTATTCCCATTGGGACGAGCCACGACTGACATAACCTTGATGTGACAACAAATCATCCTTTGCAGCGTCGTTCATTCTCAGTGTGGGATATTTATGACAAACAAGTGGTCCCGAGAGATAACAAGGAGCTCTCGCCTCACGAAAGTCAGACCTTTTGCGTAAAAGCTTTTCGAGCTAGGTAGATCAATGCTTGTAAGATGTAATCGGCATTTGACCTCTTAAGACCCGAGCAAAATTCTACAAGAGAGAGTATATACTTAATATAAACATACTGTTCTTACAAATATATGCTGAAAAGTAGGCTTGAAAAGTATTTCTTTTTTAAAAAAAAATTGTCCAAAAGTTACTGAAAGACACGCCTTAAGCTCTAAAATATACAAATTTTTTGTGCTATTTTTTGCAAAATAAAATATCTTATTCCTTATTTGTCGTTAACAGTTTATTTTAACATTGTTTTTGCAAAATAGCTTTAAAATTAACTACCAAAAGTACTTTTTAAAAAGTTTGAAACCAGCACCCTCCAAAACGTGTAGAAAATTCAAAATCTTGATTTTTTATTTTTGACCCCATCGCAATACTTTCATTAACTTATACTTCATACTAGTTATTGAAGGAAAAGGGGATACTTTATATTGGTCTTACTTAAGTAGACTAGCTATCAGCCTAAAGGGTCTGAAATCGGCACTAAAGTGCATAGAAAAAAAAAGCGTTTGACAACTTGCCAAAAAAAACAGTGGTTGTAACTCTAGTATACGCATCAATACAAATACCCGTATTTAGTGACTCGATGTTTTTAAGTTGGACTAGGACTTTTTAAAATCAACAAATTCTCCCCTTAACTAAGAGCCTTTTTCGCGGGTCCATCTAGACTGTTCTCACAACAAATTTCGTAACTCACAATAGAATTAATCAACTCATATTAAAATCAAACTGTTTACGTATTCTAAGCCGATTAGAAATACCATCCGAACTCCTTGCAGTTGTTAATGTATGCTATGGTTTCATTTTTCTGAGATAACCATACAAATTATAATATATCGTTTTTAAATATAAGCTGTGTGCGGTGCTCTCTTTACCTCAAATTATCACTTGAAAGAAAAGTTCAGATTTACATAGGTTTTCGGACTTTTGATAGTTTGTTGGTTTTTAATTAAATCGATGTGACGGGTCTATGACGCTTTTTTTCTGTCTTCTTCGAAGTCATTACCGGAAATAACTTCATAATTTAAAAATAGTTTTAGAGGATTTTCCAATTACCTCACTTTTTTAAAAACGCTACTCCTCTTTCAATTTCGAGAATAACTTCACAAAAATTTTATAGTTTATTTTTAGAACTATGTTTTCAAGAACTGAGCTGTGATTTCCAAATAAAAGCTACGGTTAAAAAGTAACATGTATTTATACTGAAAATCTCAAAAAATCACAAAAAAATCAAAATTATTGAATTCAACATTAAAAAAAACTCTAAATATCAGACCTTATTTACATTCACAATTTTGTTCGCCATTTATAGAAAAACACAGGTTCAAAATTTAAAAATAGTTACTTAAGTAGCAAGAAAACCTTTGGGATTTATTAAACACAAGAATTAAAAAAAAAAAACGCGAAACAGAGAAAGCAGATTGAAAGCAGACGAAATATGTTCAAACTTCAAGGGATCACTACAGAAAATGTTTAATAACTTTTTTACAGAAGATATTATGAAGCTTTCAGTAGCTGATCAAAATCATATTGTGAATAATAATAAGATGTAAAAACTGAAATATCGATATTCTGACCAATTTTTTGGGTTCCGTATCTCCTTAGGAGGTTAAGTTTTATTTATATATCGATTAAGGTAATACTTTAAGTAAATGATAAAGTAATAATGACCATTTTGACCGATTGAAGTAACGATCGTCAAATGTCGCCAATGAATTTACCGAACCCTATATCTTAGTTATACTTTGGAAAACGTGAGGTTTGAAACTGGACCTTTCCAAATAGGATATGCCAAAATTATCCATAATCGCAAGCAATTATGGCTTATTCTTGTAGCTAAGATTTCGGTAAAATGATACATTCTTTCAAATTGATATTTTAATTGGATGGTATAATCTATTTTAGAAACGAAGTTAAAGGGTATTTTTGAACGAACAAATCAATATAAATTTGGATCGACTCCTTTTCCGTTGATTTAAAACTTTTAGGCACTTCAAATGGTTGACACTGAATTTATGTTTTCAACTCAATAAGTAAAGACAAAATTAAATAATTTAAAATTTGAAAAGTTTATTTCTATGGATAATTAAATGTTTTCATTAGTATCCGTACATAAAATACTTTTTCGAAAATATAGAATTAGAATAATAGACTTACTATTTTAATAATTTAAAATTATGTTAATGAAAAATCTACATTACTGTATTATGCGTGTTTATATGCATTACTATTTTATGCATGTATACATTCATATATGAATGTATTTCACAAGCTACAATAATAACAAGTGTACAAAATTTACTTACTTTAGCCAATGTCCGTCGGTGGCGGTAGTGTACAAAACTTCAAATTTATTAATTTCTACTCACTGTTAATTGGTGCTTATGCAAAATGGAATACCTTCTGATAAAAATGTTAAGTATTTTAGATGCGATTTTTAATTATTGACAAATTTTAAATAAAAGTCTTTGTGCTCTTAGTTTTCATATCATAATTTATATTATTTCAAAAGAAGAGGGGGGGATTAAGATAAGATAATAGATTTCCCTTTAAACTCTTATGAATAGTAGATGTCCATGGAAAATTGTACTATCAATTTCATTGTCCTCCAATTTTTTTCATAAAAAAATATATTAAAAAAATTATAATAGCGTTCTCTTTTGAAGTTTTTGTTTGCCCATAAATTTGTAAATGTTTTTTTTTTGTAATTTCCGTTTGCTTGATTAATTTGATTTTGGATTAATTTTAATTTGATTTTGGTCGGGGCCCTTTTTTCGGAAATGCACAATACAAAATCTAAAATCTAAAACGAGGCATCTTAAAAAAATTGAAAATCTAAAGACTGCTGGAACTCCATTATCCAAAATGTTCATATTTTCTAATGCTACTACAAAATTTTTATTGTTTGTGGATAACGTTTCCTATATCATCAGAGTACCTGATTATAGCCTAGAATAAATCTAAAAGAAGCCATTGTTGATGCATAACACAACAATTTTGCTTTGCGCTTCAAATTTTTCTATCGAACAAATTGGCACAATATTTCAATTGTACTGCTCTTATTCTACTACTTTGAAATGTGAGTGTTGAAATATTTTTTTTAAAGAATTTTTCATATTCTATCTGCAAAATACACGAAATTTCTCAGAAGAAAGGAAATATACCAAAAATTTGAAAACCAAGGTACTTTAAAAATATTCAAGTTGCAACAGACTTCGGAATAAGATATATGGCTTTAAAGTGGATAGGTATTTCCAGAAAACAATTATCAGGTTTCGTTCTAAGATTTCACTTTTTAGTCTAAAGAAATTCATTTTCTATAATTATTTAAGTTAACACAGAATCAAATAAATTAATAGTTGTCCATAAATAAACCACTTCCTTACAAGACTTCACAAATCCAAATATATGAATTAACAAAACAAAAAAAAGAATTACCCTATGATCCGTGGTAGCTTAGACGTGTGAAGCGTCATGCTCGCATCGGAAGGGTTGTGGGTTCTGTCTTCGGCGGTGCTCGCAATTCTGATGGTTGCTGGGTCGGTCCTTGTATTCGGCTTAGGACCGCCGTGTTGCTAATGCTGGCTGCCGCTCGTTAAATATGTCGTAGTCACATAGTCCTACATTTTCCCAAATTAATACCTCCGGTGGTTGATCTGGGGTTTAACAGCCTTTGATCTGGATCAAAATTCCAATATTCGAGTGAGAATGGATGTGTGAAAGGGACCTTCTTGTAAAACGGATGTGACATGCTGAGCAAAAGTCGGACTACCTCCCTTCTGGCGCTCAATAAAAACGGAAGCCGCCCCACTTCTCCTTAAACTCTGGTAGTTCTCTACTCCGGGCTCGGTTACCAAGTAGCACAAGAAACAACAACTACAGCAGATATACACTTTAACACTATACTTCGGTAGTATTCAAATAAAGTTTGCAATTATAGTGAAACGGCTTGAAATCGAAAGTACAAGACATTTCACAAAATAGACAGGGCTTTTTTTACAATATGTCAAGGGCAGTCGTTAATTGTTTTGCAAATTTAACCATTTTCTTTATTTATATTAATTCTTCAAATTTTTCTCAGAACAATTCTTTTTTGCCAATCATAATCAGAAACTCATAAAACTATTCCTTAAATATTCGACTTCATTTTAAAATATGTTGAATAATCTAGTAGATGCTCAAAACATGCATATAGCAACATACAAAAAGATATTAACTCTATTCCATCTAGAAAAAGTCGTCAAAACTTGAAAAAGAATACAACTTTGCCCGTTTTTAACCAATACCATTTTCATCCAAGGGGATTCAACGATGCGCTTCCATTTTAACAAGGAACCTCTTGTGCATTTCCCTGTGTTTATTTAAACACGGAACGCCCCTGAAAAGCTTTTAAACGTATGTTGTAATATATAAGTGAAAACAGTTGAATTTTTCGTCTCCATGAAAGATATAGTTAATTTAAAGAGCTATTCCATGAAAAAAATAGGCTTGTTTGCGTGAGCTTTAGGGATGAAAATCGTAAAACAAGTTTTATTTTAACTGTTCATAGTATATTCGTTAAAAAAATTATTAACTTTGCCCGTTATAGAAATTTTTTATTGTATAGAATTCGAATTCTCATATTTCCCCCAATTTTTCTTTAAATAATAGTGGTACTTCATTGTCATTCTAACTCACATTACAGAAATTTCTTTTGCATTGTTTGTAATTTTTCAATATTGAAATTTTGTCAATTAGTGTCACTAAAAATATGCTTCCTAGTAGTTGCAATGGCTGTCTGGAGAATTGTTTCAGCATATTTTCGGTATTAAGTTTAACTATTTCTCAGTTTTTATTTCCTTACACCTAATAATAGTTCAACTAAATAACGGGATATGTTGAAATATTTCACCATACAGCCGTTGCATCTACTAAGTACCATTATTATGATAAAACCAGGTACCAAAATTAGTAACAGTGCTGAATTACGTTTTTTGACTGCCTTATAGTAATTAATATTTATTGTTGTCATTGAGATCTGCTAAACCAGAAACATTTTACTCTCAAACACAACAAGTAGTAAATTTAATTTTTGAATAACTAGGAAAATATTAATTTCAATCATTATTCTCATCTTTATCTAAGGTCTGCTTATAAAAACCAGAAACATTTTACTCTCAACACACAACAAGTAGTAAATTTAATTTTTGAATAACTAGGAAAATATTAATTTCTATCATTATTTTCATTTTTATTTTACCAAAATTTAATTTTGTTTAAAAAATTTAGGTTTGTAAGAAATCATACATCTTAGTAGATAAAATCATGTATTTATAGATATGTAGTTTTTCTTAAAATTAATGTATAAAATATAATGTTCTCATATATAAATATTGGCTACATAGTATTAATTGAAACATCTTATAAATACCGAAGTGTCCTACTTCATAGCAAAGAATAAAAGTAACTTTTTCTGTGTCACACGATGAATAATACATGCTGGAAAGCACGAAAAAGCCAGTTTAATGGTATTAACATTTATTAGTTATTATATCAAATGCTTTAAGATGTATTACTTTTCGAGAATTTTTTTCTTAATGATGTAGAATTTTCTTTTATGCAGAATTTCGTATCTGTAAAACTTTTAACTTTAGCATCGAAATTGTGTTTTAAAAACAGATTCGATAAAAGCTATATTCAATAAAAAAAAGTATTCAGAGAGGCTTCCATAAAAAATTTTGTTCTTTCTTAAAGCGTAGAGCTTTGGATGGTATCTCAAACGTTGGTTGATTGGGGACATACATAATACATATACAGGTTTGTGTGCTTGGTCAGAGACCCGCTTGTAAACCTTTCTCAAGTAAGGCAGACACAACACACACATAAGTGGGTCCATCTAATTTTTTGAGAGAGAGGTGAACTAGATTATCCCCATAATTGACTTGTCACTCCCATATTTATTGATTTGGTATGGGAACATGGAGGATTTTGTGACCTGGGCGGATTTAACGCGCATCAGTCTCCATTAGCGTACACGGGGGTCTTCGGAAAGCAGCGGGCTTGAACTCGCTACCTTAGAGATACCAGTCCAAGACCTTACCGATCAGGCTATCCCGGCCTATCTCAAGCGTTAAATTGTAAACAACAGTCTAATATGCGCCATCTTCTTACAGACATTTCTTCATTTGACTTGAAATAACCTCTTTAAAACCAAAAAAGGTTTATGACATGGCAACTATCATTTGTAAGATTTTCTCGAAAACCTTATTGCAACGTTCGACAGGTACTGAGAACTCGTGTGCCAAATTTGAAGACAGAAGACAAACTTTTAAACAAACTGACAGACGAACCAATGTTTTAAAACCACTTTTAAAATCAGTAACATCCAAAACGTGTAGAAAACACAAAATCTTCCTTTCGGGTTTCCATCCTCATCGCAACACGTTCATTTCTTTATATTTCATGTAATTGGAAGAAAAAAAGTCGGCATGTTTATTATGATCAAATAATATTTGTATCACATTTTGATAAAATATGTATTGCCATTAAATAATATTTTTACTATCATGTATAAAATAATTAGTAAATTTAATTTTACACAATATTTTATAACTTCTAACAAATCAATAAAATATTTAATAAAATATCATATAACTTTTATTTTTCGCTGAATTAAGTCATATTTAAATTTCTTAAACATAACAAAAGAATCACAAATTACAGTAATTGTAATTGTTATTGAAACCGTTGCAAGAAAATGCAAAGCAATCAGAAATCTTCAGCAAATTGTTTACGGTTTGAAAACCTAATTATTTAGGTCAGAACCGAAGTGGCGTGTGTCCAATATTGATTTTTTTGCGTTCTTAAATGTTTATGCCACGGATTAAATACCTTTGCTGTGAAACTAAAAACGAACACGTGCTTTCAGACAGTTAATCTATAAAAAGTTGCCAAATAAAAAATAAAAACTTTTATTCGACAACTTTGTACAAAAAATAAGGTGAGGCCCATAAAACAAAAAAAAATCTGGTTGCACGGTAGTGCAACCGCCAAGTTCAGGGCACTACCCAACCTTTTCTGGAAGGGTTTCGGCGTGTTTTCGGACCCTCCGTTCTTTGGTTCTATGCATCACAGAAATGAGTTTAGAACTTTTTATTGGTCAATAGGGGCTTGATGAAGAGTATAAAAAAAATCAGCGTTCTATCTCTTTTTATTTCCGAGAAAATTGAATTGGAAAATGGCCACTTTTGGGGCTCACTCACTCACCGATCATCAAAATGTTCTATGACACCCACTTGTTCTAGAATCCCGAAAATTGGAACACTGGTAGATTTTGTCATACATTCAACATAAAAAATCCGAAAATCGAATATTTAGTACGGGTTTGGTCTTAAATTGCTTGGCGCCTTTTTTCAAACGCAGCAAGCAATCCTCTCACATACGCCGATATGCCTGCGGCGATTAATTGAATCGCCAATAATTCAAATAGCTATTTACCTTCAGATGATACGATAAAGGTTTTTCAAGTGTGGAATTTAGCACACTATATTACTAATGGAAAGTTTCAATCATCATTTTGATTAAGTTTAATGGTTTTCAAGTGCAACACCTGAGCTGGCAACCAGCTCCATGTTTTATAATGAGTTATGGTTGTTTATTTGTAGGAGGAGTTACATTGCTAAAGGTCTATATATACGCATGAGCAATGGCTGGAACCAATGATTTACAATAGGCAAATGTTTTTTTTTTGTTTTTTTTTAGTTGGAATAACATCCCACTAGAGCGACACAAGGGTTAATCAATTCTTCCCGATTGTTTAAAATTTAAAAAAAAAATAGATACCAGAGTCCAAACACACAAATCATGAAGTTATATTGATAATAATTGGGGTACTTATATTACGCTTTGACAATTTTTATAAAGCAACTATTCGGGTTTCAAACTGTAATTGGGGTCAACAACAATTGTTGTTTTCGCCAAGGGTCATATTAGTCATTTTGATCGCAAAATTTACCGTTAGGCCGTATACGGCGCGTCTCAAAAGTTTATGGACAACTGTTTTTTTTTTTTACTTTAGGAGCCAACTAAACGAGTAAAAATACGATATAAATTACGCATGTATCTAGTGTAGTAATGCAAATACTAAAACACTCAAACAAGTTAGAGCTGCTATAGATTTATTACAATAAAATGAAAAAGAAAAATAGCTGTCCCGAAAGTATTGGAAAAAAAAAGGTTTTAAAAGCTGTTCATTATTGACGAAGTACCCATGATTTTAAGTAGCGATAATTTATCTATCTATAATAATAGAAGAAAGAGTCTGTCTGTCGGTATGTCTGTGTGTATGTCTGTGGATCGCAAAAGACCTACATAGACTGCTCGAAAAAATTGGAAATTTTTAATATAGATTCCTTTTAATACCTACGTGTGCCCCTGAGGCTTAGTTTTTTCATATTTGAATGTGATTTTTAATTAATATAATTAGTTTAAAAAACAAGAAGTTCTTAAAGAACTAAAATAGCCTACTTTCCTGTTACTTAAATACTTACTAAAATTCTTATCTTAAAAAAACTAGGTTCGTAACAGTAAGTGACATCAACAACCGTTTATCCACATTAAATTTAAAATAAATTTGCTTAAACGCAGCATCTAACTAAACACAGCATCTTTCACAAAGTTTCTCAAGCAATTGTTGCAAAGGCAATGGTGATTTATTTCTAATAACAAGAAGTTCTTAAAGAACTAAAATAGCCTACTTTCCTGTTACTTAAATACTTACCAAAATTCTTATCTTGAAAAAACTAGGCTCGTATCAGTAAGTGACATCAACAACCGTTTTTCCACATTAAATTTAAAATAAATTTCACTAAACGCAGCATCTAACTAAACACAGCACTAAACACAGCTTTATTTGCAGTTATAAATAATATTTAATTTTTCGTAGAACAAAAACCAAAAAACTACTCCTCAATAAACATTTACTTGCTAAATTCGGCTAGTTTCATTTATTTTATTTCGAAAATTAAATAATTATAACGTAAATCGTTTTCAAAAATTTATATTTCAAAGAATAAATATGATGTAATATTCCTCGCTTTTAAATATAATGAAAACAATTCGTAGTGAAATATATATTTGACGTCATCTTAAATTGACCGATGTCTCAAAAATAAATTTATTTTAATTTATTGTCGAAAAGAATTAAAGTTTCTCAAGCAATTGTTGCGATGGCAATGGTGATTTAATTCTAATGAAAATGGCTTCCTAATGTTTTTTAAATGAGCATTTAATTTTGATGTTTTTTAAATAATTGAAGTACTTCGAATTCGAATTCTTTTCTGAAATTTTCAATGTATACTAATTTCGATGCGCTGAATTTTTTGACGTATCTCACTTGTCCGTAGCATTTGTAGTTAAATTCAGCGATTCAAATGACTCGAAATTGAATTTCAATGCTAATTCAATGGGAAATTCGTCGTCAAATAGTAGATTTATGTCCGTAATATCGTACAGACAGACGGACAAAAGGTATGAAAGTTGGGTGTCTGAGGTTATACCTTTCTAATAAAAAAAGAATTTTTAAGATCGGATTGCTAGAACTGATTTTGGAAGAGGGGTACGGACGGACAGACAGACGGACGGACATCGACCGCATGTCAATACCTACTTTTTCATTTTTTTTAAATTCTTCGAATTAAAAAAAAAAAGAAAAGTAGGCTAAAAACGTCATCCACGTGGGATTGTGGGACCATAACAGGGCTTGAAAATACATGAACCGGACCGAAACGGGGGCTTGACGCCATCCTCTATAACTTTGATTGATTGAGTTTGGTTGAGATATGCGCTCGCCCTAAGGCTGCTTCATCCTCTATTAGTGTTTGCTTTTTTAAATATGGATGCGCCAACACGTTAGGTTAGGTTTGAATTATCGTCGCACTAGAGCTACACGAGGGCTATTGGCGACGGGCGTCGTATTTTAGAACCACAGTCAGGTGACGAGCCAACACCTGAATAGGCACCCAACGCAACCGTTAAGGGCGACATCGTACGCTGCTCCAACACAAATTTAATTTTCTTTTGATTTTGAGTGTATTTTCACAAGTAAGCATGCCTCTAAAAGGAAGCAATGCGAAGTTAACGGGTTCCCAGTAAGGCAGGACCATACTGCTAGTAATAATAAAAGAGTCTGTGTGTATGTCTGTGGATCGCAAAAGACCTACTTAGACTGCTCCAAAAACATCGAAATTTTTAATATAGATTCCTTTTAATACCTACGTGCTCATCTGAGGCTTAGTTTTTTCATAGTTGATTGTGATTTTTAATTAATATAATTAGTTTCAAAAAACGTCATCCACGTGGGAGTGCGGGCCTATAACAGGACTTGAAAATATACATGGACCGGGCCGAAACGGGGGCTTGACGCCATCCTCTATTAGTGTTTAAGTGGGCATGCACCAACACGAATTTAATTTTGTTTTGATTTTGAGTGTATTTTAATAAGTAGGTAGACCGTAACAGGCAGGCGCGCAACCACGGGGGGGGGTTTTAGGGTCAGAACCCCCCCCAGAACCCATATTATAGTCAAATTTTATTTTTAAACAATAAAAAAAATCGAAAGTGATGAAAAAAATTCCGCAGAGAAACACTATTTCGCTTGCCGCCAACAAAATAAGAAACTGTAGGGATGGCGGTTTTTCAGAAAAAAAACGATGTTTCAAAAACCGGTTTTTGGGTTTTACTGAACCTTAAGACTGGCCTTATGAAAAACCGGTTTTTTGGTCGAAACCGTGGGCACAAAAAACCGGTTTCGGTTTTCCATCCCTAAAGTGTTTCAAATATGGGTGGCGGGAAGTACAAATCTGTACAAAACAAAATGTTTCTAACGAAACTCTTTTCTAATGTGAGGGGGGGGGGGGGGTTGAAAAAAGCGTCAGCTCTGATAAAATGACATGTCTTGCCAAATTTATTCATTTTTTGTCGTTTTTTATGAGTTGCTCTAATATTGTGCATTCAAAAAATCAGTAAAGGTCACGGTACTACGCAATGATTAAGATAAGAAATAACAGAAACTGTCCCCCCCCCCTTCCTCGGATACTATTTTAAACCAATAATACGCGTTATCTTTGGATTACTGTACTTTTTTCACCGTTTTATTTTTAAGGTTTTCATTTCGCGCCTTTTCTATGTAATTTCTACTTTAAAGTACCTGAAGATATGAGTATGTTTGTTGGGAAAGGCACTTTTTTTCTCTCTTTTTACTGTTTTGTCTGAATGCTTAATATAAATCTAAGGATAGCCAGGCGCGCAACCACGCCCCCCCCCCCCCCTCAGAACCCGTATTATAGTCAAATTTTATTATTTTGTTAAATTGCCCCGTGAAAAGAAAAATCCACAGGGAAATACCATAGATTGTAAAACCATGCGCTATCATACACTATCACCCCCATAGTGGGCTATAGCATTTAAATACCACTTCGCATTTTACAATACTCGCCGCCAACCAAATTAGAGCATGAAAGGGATTAAGGGATGTCGTTTTTTCAGAGAAACCGTGTTTTTGCCACGCCGTTCCATCCCTAAAGTGTAACAAATAATACTGGCGGCAACTATAAATCTAAATAAAAGAAATTCTAACTCTTGTAATGTGGAGGAGAGGTAGGCGTAGGGGGGATAAAAAAAAAGCGAGGCGCCGAGCTTTTTCGTTTTTTTTTTATGAGTTTCTTTAATATGGTGTGTTTGCAAATCAATAAAGGTCATGAGATTGCGCAATTTTACAGGAAATGAATTCTTTCTTTGTTAATTAAGTGTGGTGGGGTGGCGTCTGTAAGTCGGCGTTTTTACTCTGAAATCAAAGAAATTCTACTCGCCACGTGCTAAAGATGAATATTTCCCCCCATCGTTCTATTTGGTTGTTAAAATAAGTTTATGCAGGAACTTTTTCGCGCTTTCTCTTTAGAAAAATTGTACGATTAGAGGAGGATATCAAAAGACAAAGATTGGTTTCTACATTTAATCAATAAGTAAGTTCTATTTAAACTATCATTTCTAGTAATCGACTCAATTTATTAAAAATTGTATGTAATACGTTAACATTTTGTGTTAAGTTGCTGTACTTGCAATACAATATTTATAATGGTGGTATTTTAACGAATTGGGAGAATGTATGAGATAGATGATAAATTTAATTTTTATAATTCCAGCCTGCGCTCCAAGAGCGGCATTCAGTTCCGGTTGATGAGATGAGAACTTAATTGATAATTTAAATATGACTCCTCGCGTAGCTTTAGTGACACAATAATTCATACTAAACTTAAATAACCTTAATTTAATTTCATCATAATGATTTCCAAAATTTTGATGTAATATTTTTAGTTTAAAAATATATTTTAGAATGGTTACATGAAGGCTTTCATGTCAAATACTTTTTTTTAATATTTATTTTTCATTCTTAAAAACAATAAAAGTATCTTAAGATATGATAAGTATGCAGGAAACTGCGGCGATTATTTTTCTCTATATTTTTTGTCTGAATGATAAATATAAATATCCAGGAATGGCTGCTTTGTTCTGTTTTTATTTTATTATATTTTAATTGTTTTTTAATATTCAAAGCATGTTTTGCATAAATTGGTTGCTATTTTTACATAACTTCATAAATGCAATTTTTTTTATTTGTTTTACTTCAGAGATTCGCCGGTACGACATCGTAAATTTTATCCAAAGTAGGAAATACGTAGCTTCGTTGAAGTTTGAAATATTAAATCATTTAATTATTTTATTATTGAGCTTTAACTTTTTAATGTCGTATTTAATTTATAAGTTTTGTTTCTACAAATTACTACGCAATTAGTTAAATATTCAGAATTTTTTTTTTACAAATTAAATAAATAACTGCCGACCTATAAACGGCCTGTGCAGCCAAAATGTCCGACGAATACCCCGTGTAAGGGAGAGCACGCTAAATATCCTTCAAAGTCCTAACGCTGCGTACGATGTCGCCCTTACCAATTGCGTTGGATACCTATTCAGGTGTCGGCTCGTCACTTGACTATGGTTCTAAAATGCAACGCCCGTCGCAAATAGCCCTCGAGTAGCTCTAGTGCGATGATAATTCAAACCTAACCTAACAAATTTAATAAATGTTAAATTTATCTTTACACTAATCTATTCTTAAAAAATGCTATTTAATATTTGGAACTTATCATTTAATTTCTGTACAACTAATCAGGAGATTTAAATTATCCAAGCAATTAAATTTTCAGTTATTGTATTCTATAATTAATGGGAATGTTTCTTATGATAAAACGTTCTACGATTTCTTTGATAGCTTCGTATTCTTTCCGTACTACGATTTCATTGATTGATTCGGTTTCAACTGATGATCAGAATGCGGTAAAGGAACCTTTTATTTTTTTATGCAAGTTTTCTTTAATAAATGATTAAAACATCCACAGTAAAGCAGGAAGTTGACATTAAAAAAAAACAACTAAAATATTCTTAGAAGATACCAAATACGTTCGAATACCAAAACAAAAGTAATTCGAGAAAAATGAAAACAAAACCGCGGAGCTGTTGCCAGATCCGAAGTGAAACAATCCCATTGATTTGTTCCTATTGCACTAATTTTTTATTTAAAAATAAAACATTAATTATCGATTAAATAGTGCAATCAGTAGTTTTGTAAAATGAAAACTAAATTAGTAATAATAAATTAATAGTGCCATGAATATTACCACGACATATTTTAAAATAATTTAAATTAAGATAAAGTGTAATTATAAATAATTTTAATCAACTTTTTTTAATTAATTAAATAATTAATTAATTAAATTATTAATTAGTTAAATAATTAATTTTAATTAAATAATTAATTTTTAATTAAATAATTTATTTTTATTAAAAAAATTAACTGAAACATAATTTTGAAAAATTTAAACCCCCCCCAGAAATTTTTTCTAGTTGCGCCCCAGGTAACAGGGGCTTCAAAACACAACGACCGGGCCATACCAGGGGCTTGACGCCATTCTCTGTTAGAATTTGCTTTTTTCTTGCGCATGCGCCAACACGAATTGAATTTAGTTTAGATATTGAGTGTTTGGGGAACATTAATATGATGTCACGCGGCTGAATCTCAGGTGGATATGGCCGTGAATGTCCCCCATTTTCACAAGTAAGTATGCCTCTAAAAGGAAGCAATGCGAAGCTAACGGGTTCCCAGTAAGGCGGAACCTTACTGCTAGTTTAAAATAGATACAAAATGTACTTAATGTCAACAAGCAGTACAGAACGAGCAGTAAAATGAACCAGTACAATTTTTTTTTAAATGTATGGACATTCGTCAAATATAGTTTTTATTTTATATATCATGTCTACTTAAACACGTGGATTGTCCTCTAAAAAAGTTAGTATTTATAAAACAATTGAAAGTGTCCATATTTAAAATAATTTTTTTTTATTTAAGAAATTATTTAATTTATTTTATTTAGTATACCTACAAAAATAAGTGAAATCCAAACAAAAACCTCTCGGTAAAAGAAGGCCAAGTTCTTTAAAAAAAATATGGCCTGGCCTTAAAAAGAAGTGAAATCCTGAAAAAGGTACCAAGTTCATTAAAAGTTACTGATGTGGTATTGACCACCAAAACATTTTAGTCTTTGATCATTCTTATGTTTACCACATTCAAGCAAACTCGCACTTGTGTTTGTGTAACTTGGCCATTACGCATTGTGAAAATTTTGTTGAACCTTTTGCACTATGGGATGTTGAACCTTTTGCACTAGGGATGGGTGTAACCAATAAATTATTGAACATTGAGATGAAAGTATTCCTGTAGGTAAAGTGTTTTAAGTGTTTCAAGCCACACAAAAAAGAGGCCCAACAGAATTATTATTTTTTTTTGTTTTTATAAGCTTTGTTTTCTGCCTAGTGGTCAAACAGAGTAATCTTGGCCTTCTCTTTTTTTCTTCGAAAAAATTGTCAATGAATATTTTAACATTGATATAACTTCTTTTCAGTATCAGTATTTTATACGTTTTTTTTTTTATAAATGTCGTAAACGAATTTCTAAACTACCATTACATTGAACTTGTGATAAAATAGTTACTACTTTTAGTGGCGGTCGCAATATCGTGGGACCGTTGGAATCGAGTTGTACAGTAATGAATAATCATGTATCATAATACCTTTAAGGGCTTGTTTATTTTATTCAAAAATGCGTAATGGCCAAGTTACACAAACACAAGTGCGAGTTTGCTTGAATGTGGTAAACATAAGAATGATCAAAGACTAAAATGTTTTGGTGGTCAATACCACATCAGTAACTTTTAATGAACTTGGTACCTTTTTCAGGATTTCACTTCTTTTTAAGGCCAGGCCATATTTTTTTTAAAGAACTTGGCCTTCTTTTACCGAGAGGTTTTTGTTTGGATCTATTTGTTTTGTTTTTCGTAATGAGAAACAAAACATAGCTCATCTTTGAACATGCGAGACATAAAAAACTTAAACATGTATAATGTTCAAAAACTTAAAGTATTCGACTGCATTCAAATAGTATTTTTCAATAACAAAAAAGTTTTCTATAATATTATATAAAATACCACTCTTAAAGATTCTAAAACTGTCTTTGTTTTGTTTGTGCTGTATATATTTTAGATTGTTAGGTTAGGTTAGTTTTAATTATCCTTACATTCGATCTACACGAGGGCTAGTAAATATGAAAGAAATTATAACGTTTTGAAATCAAAGTTACAGCTATCAAGAGCAGCCAAAATTAAGCATTTTTCTCAGCATAAAATTTTTATCAAAACTTTTTCACGAATACTATGATAACTCAAAAAAGTTTTTTTGGTACTTTTTTTTAATTTTGTACACATTTACGTCAAAGCTTCAGGGGTAATGAGCCGAATACTTGATACCCTTGCTAATAACATTTATTTTAAGGCAATTTAAATTGGTCCATTTCTAAGGATCTTCCCAGAAAAATTCATGGCATTTTCAAGTCTTTATAAAATCGTTAATATGGCTTCGATTACTTAGTTTTCGGTTCATTACACTCTTGATATTCATAGAAACTGAAATATGAAACCGATACTTTATAAACATATTTAATTTTGGCAAGGAGCGTTTTTCGTGGAAACGAAATTTCGAATAACTTAACCAAATTGTTTTATTTTTATTTTTTGTTATTGATTATAATCGTGCAAAGTAAATAAAAAAAATCTAAAGACTAATTTAGAAAAAACTCCCTCCAAATGTAGTCGGATACCTTAAAGAAATCTAGCAAATGACACATTTTTCTAAACCACTATGTAAAAATTATCAAAACAAATTCTATTTTTCATTCGGTTTTCTTCGATTTTAAAAGTTATTAAAGGGTGTATTGTACAGGGGCTTTTAATAAAGATTAACACAATGATATATTTTTTTAATTAAGACATCGAATAAATCTGAATTTATTAAACATAAAGCTTTCAAATTGGTGCTCTCGTGTGTAAAATAAATTGAGAAATTAAAAAAAAAAACTATGTTTTGTATTTATGAGGTCGGTAAAAATTCCAATGAAAGATAGTTTGTTTATTTCTCAAATCATATCGTTTAGACAGACTATAAAAAGTACTTTTTTTTAATATTACATCAGATTAAACTCCTTTTTGTAAACTTATTTAAAAATTTGTTATTTTGTAAATGTTTAAAACGATAAAAAGCAGTCGTCTCGACTCATTTTAAAGCATAGTGTGGTTTGTTTCGATTATGAGATCTAATGTTAGCCATAACAATTTTGAAAGTTAATTTCAGAGCATATGGGACATATCTAGCGTGTGGGTTACGCAACGTAAAAAAAGCAGGTGTTTTCAACAAAACACTTTTCTGTTTAAATGACATGCTTAAATGTGTTAACATGTAATAAACATGATTTTAGCATAACACCTATTCGCTAAAAAAACGTGTTTTTAAGATGACAGTTTTTTTTTTTAAAAAGCCCGTGATTTTTAACAAAACACTTATTTAAAATAAACAGTTGTGTTTTTAACAAAACACTTTTTGTGAAAAAAAACAGTTGTTTTTAACATAACACATTTTGCGAAAAAAAACAGTTTTTTTTAACACAACGCTGTTTGTTTAAAAAAAAAAAACAGTTGCTTTTAACATAACACGTATTTGTGATCAGTTTTTAATCATATAAAATAAAAAAAAAATCGATTCATTTTGTTATTATGAAATTAGTTCCTTTTGTTATATTATTAAACTATGAAATTAGAATTACGTCGCTTTGGTTCCAGTGATAGATAATTTATTTCTTGTGTTTACGAACTTCTCGAACTCCCTTCTCGATCCGATCCCTAATCAGAACCGCAACCTGTTGACATAAGTGTCAGCGCAAATTAACGAGAATCCCTGGAATGATCCCCTACTGGCTGAATTCGAATTAGTTGGAGTTCGTTTGTAGACATTATCATATAATTTAAATATTTTCAATGCAAATTTAAATGGAGTACTTAGTAGTGGTATGTCCCTGTGCGTGATTATTTAACTTCTAAGTTCTCTATGGATGAGGATATTGTTGGCAATAACAATTTTGATAGTTGAATTCATAGTGTGTGTGGGTTTCAAGGCGATTTCTTGGTTTTAAAAAACTACTTTAAAGTATGGTCATAAAAAAATACATTTTTTTTTTTTTTTTAAATTTTTGTAAATGTTATGATCCTAAAGATATTAACTGTAATTAATTAAATTAACTGTAAGTAAAACAAAGTATTCAAAAATTATATAACTTACGAACTCATTTCTCATTTCATTGAACAAGTTAAGGATTTGCCCTCTCATAGCGATAATGACACTTATCCTAAGCTAAAAGGGTGACGTTAATATATTTTTTTTTGTAATTGGTATTTGATCGAATGTATTTAAGGCGTGCTCTTATTGTAGGTTTTTTGGGTGTCGTAAATGAATATTTTTTCTGTATGGCAGTGTAATTATATAAATAAATACGTCAGTTCATATTAGTAAAAAATGTCGTACGTAAGTTCATATTAGCAATAAATACAAGAATTGTTTAAAGAAAAGGTTTGTGACTCAACTATTTGGCTTATTCATACTCTCTCCTCTTTTCTACAGCAAAAAATCTTACTTAATCTAAAAAATACTAGCCGAGATTATGTTTTAAACTTTAGTATATGATGTCAAATATAAGTTCTTTCATCGAGAATGAGCTTTTTCTTTTCATTGTTAAACATTTTTGCTATGTTCAAAAAAAAATTTGAAAATATAAGTTGTGCAAAGTGAACAAAGATGTGGTTTTATAAACAATTTAGAAATAGTAATAGGTCGGAGCATGAATTAGGGAAAAACGCTTACTCTCTTTTTTTGAAAAAAAAAGCAAGCACTTTACAAGCATGTAAAAAGTCAAAGAATTCTATTCTCACTATAATGTGTGTTTTATAAAGAAGTTACATGAAGAGAAATTAAATTATTAAGATAAACTATAAGAAACTGTAAGAACTATAATAAAGAAGAAATTAAAGTATCCTGAGCCAATATACAAATTTTTGTTTAAATTTTTAATATTGAAATTTGAATGTAACTCTCAATTGTGCTTATTACTTATGGACTGCATACAAAAAGCAATAGAATATGTTTATTACGAAATAAAATAATTGTTTAAATAAAATGTTTGTGACTCAACTATTAGACTTAGTATATTCTCTCCTCTCCCCTACAGAAAAAAATCTTACCTTATCTAAAAAAATATTTACCAAAATTATGTTTTAAACTTTAGTACATGATGCCAAAAAAAGTTCTTTCACTGAATAAACTTTTTTTAATTGTTAAATATTTTTGCTTTGCTCGTGTGTTTAAAAAATTATCTTGCAGCTGAACCTGACGAATTGAAGAAGTGTATGGAACATTTTTAAGCAAAAGCAATCAAAGTTGACAAGCAGTATATTATGTATTGGTAATTGGTTATGAATGGACATCGAATATTGTCGTTTCAATTTTTGTCTTATCTTTATTTTTTATGTTCGCGTTTTGATCGTAATTTTCTTTTTAAACTAGCAAGATTTTTTCCCGTTTTTATACCACAACTCCTAAGGGGGAAAATTAACAAATATTGAAAAGGGAAAGCTTTAATTAATTTTGTCATATTTTTTTATCATTACTTGAAAAGTTTTTTAATTATATTTTTATCTATAAAATACTGAAAACAGCATCAATTTATTCTAAAACCTCAAATACTCTATTATAAAAATTGTACAGTAAATTTACGTATTTAAAGACGCAATATAAAAAAATGATGTTTTAATGCATAATTATGCACTCGAAATTCTTTTAAAAGTAAATAGTTTTCATATGTCTCATTAAATTTGGCATGACAGTTTTAATTACATCGGTCAAAAAATTCTATTTCCAATTAAAAGTTAACCAGGGTAATTAAAAAATATAATTCAAAATTTAAATCATTTTCCTCCCTTTGATGCTCATTAAAACATCAAAAAAAATTTGGTATAAGAAACTTAAACAGTGCATGCTACAAAATATGATTTATATGACTAAATAAACGGTAAAATATAACTTAACAAAACAGTCTCTAAAACGTTAAAAATTTCTTTAAAAGAAATTTTTTTAGAATAAACAAAAAGGGTAAACATTAATGTGTAATCTTTCATAATAACCTGAAAGAACCTGTTATTCTATTAAAAAAGCCAAAAAGCAAAATTGGACACATCTAAGTTTGTCCGAACCACTTGTGTCCATACACTGTAAAGCTTTTGTGTAACTTGGTGTAAAGGTACTCCATAAAAGAGTTTACAACAATATTATTTTTATAAAAAGAATTAATCTTAATACCTATTCACTAGGGTTCTCAACTGCCCACGTATCAACTGCCCACGAACAACATTAATCACTTCAATTATTTTATTCTAAAGTTTTTTGTGCGCACTGTAAAAATTTGGAGGAAAGTTATACAGTTAACTAGGTACAGCACAGACCATTTTTAAGGAGTAAACAGTCCATCAAATTTATGGCGTAACGTTACTCCGTAAACAAAGTAACATCTCATGCTTCTACCTACTTTTCGGAGAAATGTTATTCCACATTTTTATAGTATAAGCTTTACTAAATTTATTACTTATTTTCCGAAAGTTGCGTACCATATCTCTTTAGAAAATAAATGTTATTAAGGTAGGCGAATACCCAAAATTCTAAAATTTTTACTATTACTTTAATATTTTCCGAATTTGGCATAGTGATTTCAAATATAATGACTAATGCTTTTTGGGCAATTTTTTTTTATTTAAATATAATTGATTTATTTTAAACGGTGTTTTTCAACTGAAAAAGGGGTTTACGCCAACACTTCTAGCATAAAAATTTTTACATTAATTTACCTGAAAATTTTCACAGATGCTATTTCAATATATATCTGTGCCATGAACCTCTAACATCTGGTGTAAGTATACAAGTTTTTTTTTTAAAAATTCCAAGTGTAAGTTAATCGAAAAAAATCCCTTTTTTGTGGTTAATTTATAAAATTTTTCTTAATAACTTTTTTTCTTGTAATTTGTATGTAACTCTAGAGGGTCATTGCATGTATCAGTTCAAAACGAAGAATTTAACACATAATAAATGTTCATATAATGAAAATTCAATGTGGTAGACTTGTTGGCGTAAACCTCTTTTTTAAGTAGGAAAACACCGTTTAAAATAAATAAATTATATTTAAATAAAAACTAAAGCCTATATAGTATTATTCATTATATTTGAAATCACTATGCCAAATTTGGAAAAGATTAAAGCAATAGTAAAAATTTTAGAATTTTGGGAAATTTTGGGTATTCGCCTACCTTAAATTGCCGCCCCGGTGGCTCAATCGTTAGGACTCTAGCCTTTGGAGCTGCTGGGGTCGGGTTCGAATCCCGGTCAGGCATGGATGTTTGTGACCGTCAATAAATGTTGTTATTTGTCTATGTGTTATTCATTTCTTAATGACTGTAAAAATTCTTTCTGTGTCTGTCCCACTTGACGAAAGCTTAGAAGCGGTTCTCTGAACAAGCACACAAGCTGGAATATAAATGTAGCCATACCATACCATACCTTAAATTTATGTAGTCATTCATAGTACAAAATTTGGTATGGTGAAGGGCAAATTTGGAAACATAAGAATATGTGGAAAGTATTCCGAATAAAGGGAGCCTGACCCTAGGTGTCATTAGGTGTCATAAACGATCACCCTCATATCTATTTTGTCACGTAACGGGGGGGTAGGTACATATATATTCCGGTTTGCGTGCTTGGTCAGAGACCCGCTTATGAAGCCTTCCGTCAAGTACAACATGCACAAAAAGAATTTTTACTATCACAGAGTAAGGAATATGTACCCAGGGGAAGGCGGGAATCGAACCCGCACCCGTTACAGAGCACAGGCTGCTATCGTAATGATCCAAACCACTCGGCCATCCGGACCCCTATCACGTTACAAAACAAGGACTCAGTCGGAAGTTGTGAGCTATTTTGTATTTCGAAGCATTCTCAAATATTTTTGGAAATAATTTCGTGGTATATTTTCTAGGGAAATTCGTTTCACAGCATTAGGAAAAGGAGTAATACGGAAGGTATTTTGAGATTTTAATCAATGATAAAGGGGTTAGGGTTTTCTTAAATTATCTCGTCAAATCCAGTTGGGGTAACACTGTGCGTAATTTGGAAATATGTAGCACGGCAAAGTAGAAGCTACATTGCCCACGCATTCAAAGTACATTCTCACTTAATTACTAACGCTATCTGTTTCTGGTTGAGACGATGCGAAAACACATCAAACGGAAGCCATAATATGCTTTTTGGAAATAGTGATAAGCCAGATAGGATTCAAACTATAATATCTGCTACGAAAATAAGATGATATAAGGGACATAAGACAATTAGGGATACAGAGAACACAAGAAGCAATCCTTACTGCTCAATATTCCAACAACATAATATATTTACACATTATTTTATTATTAGGTTGTTTCCAAATCTACCTACTTTTTTTAAAATCTTTTTAAAAAAGTAGCTAACTTGCGAATACCTTTTTTTGGTTTATTAAGTACTTAGTTTTCGGACTTTTGATTTCTATATTTGCCTGTTTCTAATATTACAAAGACGATTTTTAAGAAAATCTTGGTTAAAATACTAACCATTGTTTTTTTACAGTTAAAAAACTGGTTTTCCCCATTTTCATCCCCTCCTCTATTTACCTACACAAATAAGACATCGATATGAAAAGATCATTCAGCACATGCATATTTTTAACCTTTTTAACCACAGCGTCTTTTAAAAATCATAAATATATTCCTATCATTACAATGACGGTATATTCTTACTAATTCATTAATTAATACTTAACTATAACAACTTTTCTGATTAATACTAATTTTTTTTGCTAATAACTCTAGCACATATTATTTGGAAAGAAGAAAAGGGAATTCATTTTAGTCCATTAATTATAAGAAAACAGAGCTTGTTTATCAAAAATTTTCTTATATATTTGTTTTTTGCCAATTTGTAACTATATGTCATACACAATTAAGATTCTCAAAATATGTAAAGTCATAAAATAGTATTTTTAATTACTAATCATGAAATTTTTATTGACATAACAGCCTTACATTTTTTATTATATATAATAAACAGAATTTCAGCAAACATTGTAAGGTAAATGCGAAGAGCATTTCACTCAATTTATTTTTAGTGTTTTATAAAAAATATTAAATTTTCTTAATCAAACATTATTTTAAAAAAATAGCAAACATATAAAGATTTACTAAATTTTATAAATTCTTGAAAAAAATATTTATTTTTGTGTAATAATTCAATTTGGATTGTTGTAATAGCGCAATAAAGTTATTTTGATGGTTCGTTATATTTTTGGGAAGAAAGATGCATAAAAAATTCGAAATTTGCATAAAATACATGCAAATTTTCGCTTTCATTTTTAAAGCAACAATTTTACTAATTTATTTTTCAAAATGTAAATTTGTGACTGCAAAAAGATATTTATTAAAAAAATTCATCACTATTCTTCTAAGTTCAAAAAAATTAGCAAACGATAAAGATTAATTATCAAATCTGCAAAAGAAGATTAAAGAAAATTATTAGTTTTTGCTTATAAAAGTTTGAATTAGAACTAGCCAAAGGCCCTGTTTGGCGAATTTCTTTTTGAGGTGTTAGTGTGTTTCCTGTTGAGCGTAAAATGTTGTGTGGAAGCGGTGTAAGTGACAGATTCTGTAACAAACCAACTTGTTTTTATTTGAATTGATTAATTTTTCAAATTGTATGTTTCTGCTCTTTAAAATAAGGGAAGTAGTTTCATAGTGCCTATTATTGTTTTAATTCGTAAGTGTGAGTACTGTTATATATTTGAGGCTTGTTAGTGTTGTTTGTTTAATTTTATACATTCAAAATTTGTATTCATCTAATCCCTTTTCAAGTATGATATTTATCAGATTTATTTGCAATCAGTTATAGTTTCAAAAGTTTTCTAATAGTTTTATTGAGATTTGTAAGTGTCATTTAGTACTTTTAAAAGCATTAGAATGTTAACCTCTTATAAAAATTATTTACCAATTATTAAAAGCAACAATTTAAATTTATTCACAAAATGGACAAAATTTTCAAACGTGGAAATATTTGGTCGTTTTAAATTGACATAGAAGCTTCAAATGTACTAGACCGTAATGAAAAAAAGACTCATTGTATTTGCATGTAGATAAAAAAAACTTAATTCATGGTGGAAATAGTTTGTTGTGTAAAGACTGACATGTTTCGCAGGACTCAGGTCTTACTTCATTAGAATATTACATAAATCTGAATGAAAAACAAAAACGACCTATGACAGTGAAAAATGACATCCGGAAAATTGTTTATTATTATAAATTATTATATTAAAAAAATATTCTGTTGCTAAGATGCTTTACCAAAACGGCGAAAAATCGGTCAAAGAAAAATTAACTAAGTTATTACAGTTTTTAAGAATATGGGCGTCATTAAAATCAAATTCCCCAATGCTGGGAAATTTAACGAAAATTGAGGTACAGGAGACATTTAAACAGTAATTAAACTCCCAGGAATGTGTAGCGAAGAAGCCATAATGAAGTTCAATTAGCTGGTACTGATACCACTCTAAAATCTAAAGGTACGGGAATTGTTAAAGTTGAGTGAATTGCAAAATATTTGTGTATATTGAATGATATTTATGTGCCTGAATGAATATTTAATTCAATATCGTTAACAAAACTTCATTAGAAAAATTATTTGAAATTACTTCTATGAACAAGTGCGTGCTTTTTCCAGATAATAATTCTGATTGATTAAAGCAAAATATTAAATATACGTTTAATAGTTAAGTTTACTAGTTACTAAACATAATATGAAAAATAAATGTAATTAAGTTCTAGTGAACTTAGACATAAAAGTTAGCGCATTTTGCTATTTGATTAAATAGTGAAAGGCAAAATGCTAACCTAACTAGAAATTCCATTACGTTTAATGAAGAAACACAGTTGGATTATGAAGTAGGCAGTGTTAGCAAACTTTCTAATGGACATCATAAACCAATTACTCAAATCCAAAGCAAATATATGCTGCAATTGATTCATTAAATATATGTGTCAAACCTGTCTACCTGTAAATTATTCAAATGCTTCTAAATATTTTATTGCTTTAGTAAATGACTATTCTGGAATGTATTTCACGTATATCTTAAAACATAAAAATAAAGCCATTAACACAATTAAAAAAGCTTAAATATAAGTGTGAGAGCTTATGGGTCTATAAATTAAACGTTCTATAACTGACAATAAACGGAATTAATAAACGATTAGTTGAAACAATAGTAGGTAATCAAAAAGAGCTCCGTAGAGAACTCCGTAGAGTTATTTTTCCAAATTAAACCTAAAATTTCATAGCTAAGATAACTTATTTTAAGGTACCTACCATTTCCTACCATAAGGCATATAAAGGTACTATAAGGTCTTTTGTACTGACTGCATAGCTAATTATCATATACTTCAAGTTTCTTGCAATAAATTACAAATACCTTGGAAAAACGGGTATTACGGGTATTCTCCAGAAAGACGAGCTTATCGTGTCAATGGTATAAATGAATAATGTTATATAAGATAATAAAAGAACGATTCATAAAGTTTAATAAAAGTCTAAAAGGCTCAAATATGATGTAACACATTCTTTTTATAACATTTTGAGACATAGAAAAACACAATAGGGGTATTAGATCAAATGTAGAAAATCCACAAGAGAATGAAAGAAATGTCTCCCTTAAGATTAAAATAGAAACCTACGCAAACCAATCGACGAAATTGAATAATACCCAAGACCATTCAGAATGAGAAAATGAAATATCAGAATACAGATCGTCAACAGTGTTGAGAATACGAGCTAGAATATTTAAAAGACAAATCAGTAGTTTTTAATATTTCTTCGCAACACCTTAGTCACACTTTTAAAAGTGTGCCTTTTTTATTTAAAAGGCACGTGTTCATCGTGCTTTTATTATGAGGAACATAGATTAAATACTTTTGGACACCTTAGAAAAACAGAGTTGTACGGCTAGGGGGAAACGCTCCACCCCTAGCTACTCGGCTGCTATTGATCAGAGGATTCCATGAAAACTGTCGTTTTTTCGAAAAAAAGCGTAAGGAATTCATTACCGGCAACAAAAATTGTATAAGAGGTCGTGTACTTATTAAAATGAGCATCAACTTTGAAGAATGAATTTTTATACCAATTATTGGTAGCGCCCAATTATATTGAGCAACACCCAAATTTCTTTTATAAAAATTTCCATCACCTTCAAAATAGATATAAAAAAAGTTGTTTGCAATATTTGCAAATATATTAAAGCATTGATTTTGAACGCATTTAGGTAGAAATTTCCAAATTGAATAAAATAATATTTAGGTTGTGCCCTTTCAAAACGACAAGCTAACAAAAGGGCTAACATGTTCTCACCAACGGATGCTAGAATTAAACATTCTTCACTAATATTGTGACTTTTTAGATGAGTTTTTGTTTTAAACCATTTTTGGGTTTTAAAATTCAGTAATAAAAAAAGGCTAGTAGAGGAATCGTATTAATTTTAAATTAAATCACATATACTATTGTTTATGAAGAACATATATTCAAATGCGATTAGTTGCAATTAGATTGACAAACATGATTATTTACAAAGCACACATTCACGAATATGATTATTTACATGATACTTATGAATATTATTTTATGAATATTTACATGATGCGTATGAATATTATTACATGATACGTATGAATATTACTGCATGAATATTTACAAGAATCGATTTTAATGAAAATTTATAATTTAAATTTCGTCCATTTTTAATGTTGCTGAAAAAGTTCCGTTAGCTAACTTTTAGAGTTAAAGATATTATAAAAACTTCCGAAAGTTAACGTTTCATGTGCTTCTTTTTTACATTTAATGTAAATTTTTGTTTTATTCATATTGCTAAAAAAAGTTTGTTTATCATTCGGCGCATTGTAGATCGGTAATATTAACCGATATTAATTATTACAAATAAGGGTTACGACCTTACACGATATTTAAGGGGACACAGTACCTAAAAAGTGGCGAAAATTGCGAATTTTTTTTATTTGCTAAAATTAAAGTTTGGAATCATCTAAATAAGACTTTCAAGTTTCAAAAGTGTAGCTATATTTTAAAAAAGTTATTCCACTTTTTATGCTGAAGGGTAGGATAAATATGTAAACGAATGAAAACTTTCAATGTGTTTTTCACGGTACTCATTTTTCGTTTTCAAAACGCTAAAACTTTATTTTTTTATTTTATAAAAGTCTAAAGAATTTTGTTTGCGGTCTGTCAAATATGTTGACATCAAGAATCGGCATCAAAATTCAAGTAGTAATTTTCCAAATATACTTTAAAAAATTGGGATTTTCCAGATAAATATTTTTATAAAGTAACTACCAAAGACAACTAAAATTTGGATGCCAATTCTTCTGTAAAACAGTTTAAAGTGTATGATTAAAAAATTGGGTTGAAATATTTGTATTTTGAAAACTTACAATTTTTTAAAAGATTTAAAAAGTTGATTTTTTGTCAAATATGGCTTTTAAATATATTATATCATATATTATATATTTTTGTCATATATTCTGTTTAACTATAGGTTTAACTAATACAACACCAATTTTATAGTGAATATGTCAACATTTAAAAAAAAAATTAAAGTGGTGTCATAAATATTTAGATTAGTCAACCTTCCTAAATTGGCAACATCTTCTGAACGTAACCATGGAAACACATCAACTTTGAGAAAGCTGTATTCGGAATTCCAAAATGCTTCTTATGTGATATTTTTGATGAATAAAACTTCCTAAGTATTTTGTAAATTTGCAACTTTATTTACATTTCAATTTATTCATCAAAATAATGATTTAACTCTTAACTTAAACTTCGGATGACTAGATGGATCAGTTACTCAAGCCAGAACGATTCGACGTCGATCCAGCCAACATTGGCGCAGAAGCTAAGTGAAAGCACTGGAAAACAACATTTGATAATTTCCTCGAAGGAATATCGAATATCTCTGAAGACAAGAAACTGCCTCTTTTATGTAACTTCGTCACGGCAAATGCTTTTCAGTTTATCAATGAATCGAAGACGTACTCAGAAGCTATAGCAGCGCTAGACGCTATCTACGTTATAAAACGAAGTGAAATTTATTCTCGTCATTGCTTGGCGTCAAGAATACAGCAGAACGGTGAGTCAATTTCTGAATTTTTGCAAGCGTTGAAACAAATAAGTAAAGAATGTTCTTTTAAAACTGTTACCGCAGAACAGTATCGTCAAGAATATATCCGTGATGCTTTTATTCGGGGTTTGAAATGTAATCGGATCCGCGAACGCCTACTAGAAAACACTACCGTTACGTTGGATAAGGCTTTTGATCAGGCAAGGGCCCTTGAACTCGCTGAACTTCATTCAGCATCCTATCGTACTACAACTGATTCGGCAACTATTGCTTCCCTGGAAAGAACCAAAGAGATTGCTGCTGAGAATTCGGTAACAGCTGTCGTTCAAAAGCGTAACTCAAAATGCTTCTTCTGCGGAAACAATCGTCATCCTCGTAACTTATGCCCAGCCAAGGATGTTCTATGCAGGAATTGCGGGAAGAAAGGGCATTTTCAGAAGGTATGCAAATCTGAAACCATGGATAGCCAATCTGCTGTTTCTATTAACGTCCTATTAGCTTCAGCTGCTTCACAATGCTTGCGAAGTTCAATGACGAAAGTTGAAATAAATGGCGTTGAACTGGATGCTCTCGTTGACACCGGAAGTTCGCTAAGCTTCATAAACCGAAAAAATGTAGAAAAATGTAAGTTACACACTAGGCCTTACTATGGGCGCATAACTATGGCCAATTCTTCAGTAAGTTCGGTAATACAGAATTGTTGTCGAGTAACAATAAAGCTGGAATCTCACGTGTACGAAAATGTAGACGTATTAGTTATGAACGATTTGTGTGCTGACTTTCTCGTAGGCCATGATCTACTAAAGAAACACTCCTCGTTAGAGATAAACTTCGATGGCGACAAACCTCCTCTTAAAATTTGCTCTTTAGCTGTAGCTCAGATTTCTCCTGTCTCTCTTTTCTCCAACTTAACACCAGACTGTAGACCAATCACAACGAGATCAAGAAGACAGACCCAGGAAGATCATCAGTTTATTCGCGAAGAAACAAAAAGGCTACTGGAAGAGGGAATTATTGAGCCAAGTATTTCTCCTTGGCGAGCCCAAGCTTTCGTTGTAAGAGGAGAAGTTCGAAAACCTCGAATGGTTATTGACTATTCACAGACTATAAATAGATTCACACTTCTAGATGCCTACCCACTCCCGAGAATAGAGGACTTAATTTCACAAGTCTCGACATATTCCATATTCAGTACAATTGATCTTAAAAGTGCATACCATCAACTACCTTTAGATCCCTCAGAAAAACAATACACTGCTTTTGAAGCGGGAGGCAAGCTTTACCAGTTTACAAGGGTTCCTTTCGGTGTGACAAATGGAGTTGCCTGTTTTTAAAGAGTCATAGATAAAATAATAAGCGATGAAAATTTAGAAGGAGTGTTTCCATATTTGGATGACGTGACTGTCTGTGGAAAAAGCCAAAATGAACACGACGTCAATTTAGACAGATTTCAAAAGGCAATACAGAAATATAATTTAACCCTAAACGAAGAGAAGTGTCATTTTTCATCACACTCAGTCAAGTTACTTGGCTATGTTGTCGAGAATAAAACCATAAAGCCAGATCCTGATAGACTCAGACCATTAATGGACTTATCTATTCCAACTGATACAGCGTCTTTACAAAGACTTTTGGGCATGTTCGCTCACCACTGCAGGTGGATACCTGGATTTTCCAATAAAATACGACCGCTCTTGGACAATAAACATTTCCCCCTGTCTGAAGCCGCAGTAAAAGCAATAGAATCCATTAAATCCGACATCTCTAAAGCTTCTCTCTCCGCCGTGGAAGACCATATTCCTTTCAGAGTAGAGACAGACGCATCTGAACACGCAATCGCAGCTACTCTTAGTCAAGCTGGTCGACCAGTTGCTTTTTTCTCCAGAACTTTAAACAAATCAGAATTAAATCATTCGTCTATTGAAAAAGAAGCGTATGCAATTGTGGAGTCACTAAGATATTGGAGGCATTACCTTATAGGCAGACACTTTGAAGTTTTTACAGATCAGCGTTCAGTCTCTTTTATGTTCGACCAGACCCATAACAGCAAAGTGAAAAACGAGAAAATATTGCGTTGGAGGCTGGACTTAGCATGTTATAAATTCGATGTGATCTACAGACCGGGAAAAGATAATGCTTCAGCAGACGCCCTATCTAGGATTTCTGCTGTAGTCAACTCTGAAACTAGCTTGTCAGATCTCCATAACATGCTTTGTCACCCAGGTGTCACTCGCATGTATCATTGGGTGAGACTGAAAAATTTGACATATTCTTTGGATGAGATAAAGAGGGTAACCTCAACGTGCTCCGTTTGCAATGAGCTGAAGCCTCGTTTCCATAAAAATGAGGGGACATTGATAAAAGCTACTTCGCCATTTGAGAGGCTAAATCTGGACTTCAAGGGACCACTTCCTTCAGCATCTCGAAACCGCTACTTGCTTACGGTAGTGGACGAGTTCTCCAGATTTCCTTTTGCTATCCCGTGTCCTGATATTTCGGCTACAACTGTTATTTCCTGTTTACAAAGTATATTTTCTTTATTTGGCCTCCCAGCTTACATTCACTCGGACAGAGGTGCTTCTTTCATGTCAGCCGACTTGAGGAATTTTCTGAATTCCCAAGGAGTTGCCTCCAGCCGCACTACCGCGTATAACCCCCGAGGCAACGGTCAAGTCGAACGTTATAACGGGATTATATGGAAGACCGTCCAACTAGCCCTCAAGACGAAGCAGATGTCAATTGAACGATGGGAGGAAATGCTTCCGACCGCTCTACATTCAATACGTTCTCTTCTATGCACAGCAACAAACGTTACACCGCATGAAAGGTTATTTGCGTACTCCAGAAGATCCAGTAACGGGCGCTCTCTGCCAGACTGGTTAACTAAACCTGGCCCCGTTCTTATGAGAAACCACGTTCGAGAAAATAAATACCAACCTTTGGTAAAAGAAGTTCATCTTTTGGAGGCCAACCCGGATTACGCTTTCGTTAAGCTTCCGGATGGACGGGAAACTACTGTGTCATTGCGGCATCTGGCACCCACAGGCGAGACATCCACTCGTCCTGACCACGAGGATTCCTATACTAGTGAATCGCCAGAATTTATAGAGGAAACTGCTCCTGTTACTACGAATAGCGAATCGACCCTTCAGCCACAGGAAACAGACCGTCCTCGTAGGCAAAGACATCCTCCCTCTTATCTTTCGGACTATGCAACTAAATTCTGAGGAGGGGGTGAATGTCATAAATATTTAGATTAGTCAACCTTCCTAAATTGGCAACATCTTCTGAACGTAACCATGGAAACACATCAACTTTGAGAAAGCTGTATTCGGAATTCCAAAATGCTTCTTATGTGATATTTTTGATGAATAAAACTTCCTAAGTATTTTGTAAATTTGCAACTTTATTTACATTTCAAGTGGTACCGCATGGAAAGGAAAAAATACGCAGAATTGATTTGACAATGATTTTTAACAAAGACAATAGGTAATTTTTATTTTAAATAATCAATATTGGCAACAATGTCACATAAAAAATGGATTGCACAATAATATTTAGATGTATTTAATTTGAACGAAACACACTTTTTGAAATTGTATCGGAAACATCATAAATATAAAAAAAATAGTAATCTATATAATTTAATATTTATTGCACATACAAAATACATTGTATGTACTTGAAATAAGAAAAGATTCTTGGACATTTGACGGCATGAATAATTTGGATAAACATTTACCAATAAACGGTTTTAATAAAACGATAATGGAAGTTATGATTAAATTTGCTAAGTTATTTTTTAAACGGTCAATAAAACTCGTTTTAACAGTAACTCAGCAAATAATTGCTCAAGAATTTTAAAAAATTGAGGATTTTGTTTTTATTTGATCTACATAAAAAATCTTATTTTATTTTATTTTTTTAATGTGACCTTCTGATAAAAAAAATAGGGGTTGCTATTCATGCTTTTATTTTTTTATTCAATTTTTAAAAAATTAAAAGTTAATGGAAAAACTTGTGTGAATTTTGTTTTTAAGTGTTTGAAGAAAAAATCTTTCTCAAAGCGTTTATTTGCGGATATATGAATAAAAATTAATGCAACTATTTAATATTATGGATGTTCAACTTTCAATTAAGTATTTTTGTACCTGGGGTATTTTGTAAATTATAAACATTTTATTTAAAAAAAATTGGTTGTTGCTATTGGATTTTTCAAAGTTGGTGCTCATTTTAATATGTAAACGACCCCTTATAAAAATTTTGTTAACGGTTATCACTATTTCCAGTTTTTCCTTAAAAAAATACACCTTTAACGAAATCTCCTGATTTAATACCAGCCGAGTAACGAAAGGTGGAGCATTTTTTTTCTTCCCCAGCTGTACAACGAAATCAACGATACCCTGACATTAATAAAAAAAAATGTTCGCTGACCTTGTCAAATCTCATAGTTTAAAGGTATTTTGTGCCTCTTAACATCAAAGGCAAGTGATTATGTGGCTTTTAATTTTCAAAAATTCAAAATGGATCACTTATGTCAAAAGTACGGTTTTAAGAGTATATCCTAATACAGATTTAAGAGACATACTAATAACATTTAGTACAACCCATAAAATTTACACATTCTAAGTAAATAAATAAATTGTATTTCTTAAAATTGCAAAGAATAGGCAATTACAAACTCAAAAAGTAAATTTTTACCAGTAGCGAAAGGATACTTGACGTTTCTCTCCGTTGCCACTACGAATTAGTCCTACTTTAACTTTGCTAGCTTCCGCAATATATTCTGATCATTCTCACTCAAATAAACGCCTGTATTTAAAAATCAAAGTACCCCAGATACAATCAACAGGTGTCAAACTATCGCGATATATTCTAGGTACTTACAAAATTGAAATAAAAATTTAATTCTTTGCGGTAGCTTTGACTTGAGATTCAAGTTTTGAGCAAATACAGTATTTGCAAATTTAAAAGGATTTTTTTAACTAATAAGTTTTTTTTAATTATTAACATTTTTCCATACTTTTGAAAAAATACTTATGTTTGGGTTTTTCATGTTTGTTGCATTACTTTTATGTAGAGGAATAACGCAATAAACTTTATGTCGAGAAGTAACAATACAGAAACACAAGTTATTTTAAAAATGTTGATGCAATTAACTTTTTAAAAATGACAATACAAGACAATAGAAAGAACCTAATTAGAAATCTAAAGTACTTATGAAAAACTGACGCAAACCATCTAAAGATATAATATATAATAAAAATAATCTAATCTAATAAAAAATATCTTATATTAGCGATTAATGATATTTTTAATATTGTTTAAACAGAGTAATCGCTCATATTTTTACAATTTTAGATAGAAAATATCTTCATATTAATATTACCAAATTTTTTTTATATTTTTAATAAAGTGATTCTATGCATTTTTTAACTAACTGCAGATCGAACCATTTTTTAAAAAATTTAATTTCTCTTATCCCGCATTTTATTAATTTAAAATTAATCATAAAAATAACTACTAATATACAATATTTTTGGTTTTAATTTAAACTTAAACGTTTTTTTAAAATATCATAGAATAAAAATATTAACTTACAGATTTTTAAAGCATTATTGCCACTTCAACTTCCGAAATAGTTTCAACTCCGACATATTTAAGAAAAGTCGTCTGCGCTGTAAGAAGATAAACTGGAATCATCAGATTCTTCAGTAAGATCTCATCTCCCGCTCTTCTCGGATTCACTTTTCGAACGATTCCAGCGCCACTTTCGAAGCGTCAAGCCCGACTTTTGATTAAAGTTAATTCAAAAGGAACCAAATGTAGAAAAGAAATTCTCGGAACGGTTGTTTTAACAATGTATTCTAGAATTGCAATTAGCTTGTTTCACGCTTTTCCTTCCAACATTTATTAATGCCATTAATTCGAATGCCATTAATTCGATTCTGTGTCCCGATCTATTCCAACGTGACATCGATTCAGAAATCGTGGTTTGAAAAAGAATTTATTTTTATTCATCAATGGGAATGTTTCTTATGATGTCATTATACTGCGATTTCATAGGTTGATTTATTTTCTTCCTGTACTGAATAAAACAAGCCCATTGGTTTCTTATGACGTCCCGCTCTTTGGACTGTGTTTTCATTGGGTTTTTTTTTTTTTTTTTTTTTTTTTTTTTTCCCTTGCCTTACTACGTGAAACAAGACCATTCGTTTGCCACTCAATACCATAAACATGGCCATTCTAAACCAGAAACGATTACTATTGCATTATTCTTATTTGAGGAAATGATCTATTTTAAAATTTGTGATTCTCGCAGAATTTTCTATTTTTTAAAGAAATCAATTAAATAGTTTCCTTAACGACCGCTTTTTGGGTCTTATTGTTTTTACTTAATTCTTTTTGGCATTGAATTTCAATCGTAACCAATTACCATTATCTCACTTAATAAAATGAAAGTTACTTTAAACAGTTGGAACTTTTATGAAATTCTACATTACTAACCTTACTAACCGAAAACTATCAAATGACTTCTAAAGAAAATATTTTGAATCATAGTTTCTTTCGGATAAAATACTGTTTATTTGAGATTTTCTCCGAATCTTAATATGTTTGTCAGATGATTTTTATTTTCGAAAAATAAGTTTTTATTTAAGTTGTCATGAGTTTTGCATGTCTTTTTAGTAACATTGTATTAGATTTCTGAAACAGAATCCTGAATTTAATATTACTTTACATTTTTAAATAAGGAACGTTGCCAATATATTTTGAAGAAAAGTTTGAATTGTTCATTGATTAAAAGCATGAATGAAATTGAAACTTATTTATTTAGTTAAAGAATTTAGATTTGATATTTCATAATAAAACAACAGGTAAGAGTTGTAATAGAACAATATATAATTCTAATAGGCAACAAATATCTTTATGCTAAACAAATTAAATTCCAATTTAACTTTCATTTACTTTCATTTGTAATTATTCATCTTCCAATTATTTTATCTTATGACTTATAACAATATTCCAAAACATGTTGAGTTCTGTTTCTTTCCTGTTTTTCATGGTCGCTCTTAAAAACAGTTGATTAATGAAAATAAGAAAAAACAAGAGGTGTGTAACACTACACGACGTTCAAATACCGCTCAATAAATCAATACACGCACTTAACGCGTTTACGGTTAATAAAGGTAATTTCAGCAACTTTCAAACCCAAAAAATTCTATAGCGGCTACCTATCGAATAACCGCAATTTTCCCGAAAACCTTATTATCTCGTTTAACTGGTACTAGGAAGTTGCGTACCCAATTCGAAGTCTGTATTTTTTTTCAGCAATACTTTAAAAACCCAAAATTATCTATGATAGCTGCCCGTGTGCACGCGTAATGATATTGAAAACCTTATGACTTCAACAGGTACTATAAACTCGTGTATCAGTTTGAAATCCGTAGCTCTTTCAGTTCGAAAGTGTGGTTTCAGGCAGACTGACAGGCTGACCAATGTCGTATACCAAATTCGAAGTCTGTATTGCTTTTCAGCAATACTTTAAAAACCCAAAATTATCTATGGTAGCTGCCCGTGTGCATGCGTAATGATATTGAAAACCTTATGACTTCAACAGGTACTATAAACTCGTGTATCAATTTGAAATATGTAGCTCTTTCAGTTCAAACTGTAGCGAGGTTTCAGGCAGACTGACAGGCGGACCAATGTTCCAAAACCACTTTTTGTAGAATAGAGCATCATTTAAAACTTGTGGATAAAGCGAAATCTCCATTTCGGATTTTCGACCCCATCGCAATACTTCGATACTTTCATTACGTTATATGTCATATTAGGTAATTAAAAATGAATTTTCGAGCAGTCTTAACAATGAAAATAATACATATTGTAAATTCAAGAACTTTGAAAAACAAGAAAATGAGCTTTGAAGTTTTTCGTTTGCCATTAGCTACGTTACAAACGGCACTTAACAAACCTAAAAAATATACGTAATTTAAAGTTTATTAAAAGATTAAAGCTTCTTCTTAATCTCTAAAAGAGAGAATAACTTGTTCTTTGACATAAAAATCTCATTTTTTTTTTCAAAAAATGGCACTTAGCCTGTTTTTTCACTAAGTTTTTCTATTGTGCTTAATTTCCCCTGAAATTTAGCCTAAAAAAACTATACAAAAATAGCTGTCAGTATCAAGACAATTTCCAATACATCGCCATTAGCTCAGAAGATCGTTGAACTGGGTTTTTTTGTAATTTTTTTAAATAAATAAAACAGGAACAAGTAGTTCAGAATCCTTCGCAAAATCTAATTCAATTTTTTTTCTCGTTACTTTAATCAGATACGAGGTACCATATAGTTTAGGCAAGCTTTTCAAGAAGAAATACATAAAAAAAGTTAGAAAATTTCATTAAAAATAATTAAAACCTAATTAAACGTAAATTGAAAGTAAATTTTAAAAACATACTTCTATAGCAGTTTCTAATTAGGAATGATATTCTCCGGATACGTAGTTGAGAAATTCTTCGATTATATCGCACATTCGCTGATGTTAATTCTTCTTCGATATCATTTCCAATTACTTGACCTATATTTTTTTTTTCCGCCGACAAAAAAAGGTGATCAAAATTCAATCAACTACCACGCATTTCAATGGAACTAAAGCTAATCATCTAATTTAGATTTAACATTTGTTAATCGAGAGCAATTAACGCCGTAATCT